>PISX010007817.1:0-86238 GCA_004024625.1 Mellivora capensis
TAAGTCAGGGATTGGCCAACCTTTTGTAAAGTCCAGTCTGTATCTGGAGCTTTGTGGGTCATATAGTCTCCATCGTGACCATACAGTCTTTTTTTTTTTTTTTTTTTTAAAGATTTTATTTATTTATTTGAGAGAGGCAGTGAGAGAGAGCATGAGCAAGGAGAAGGTCAGAGGGAGAAGCAGACTCCCTGTGGAGCCGGGAGCCTGACTCGGGACTCGATCCCAGAACTCCGGGATCATGACCTGAGCTGAAGGCAGTCATCCAACCAACTGAGCACCCAGGCGTCCCGGGACCATACAGTCTTAAATGCAAAAGGACAAGGCAGAATTTTACTTTCAAAGATTTGGGGAACCAATGACCCAGCCAAGAAAACAAAGAAGTCATCAGTTATTTTGTTGTACTTAAAAAATATGTGCTAAAAGAAAGGGGTTGGTTTACATGGAGTTTAGTGAATAGAAACTCAAAATATAAAATTTGGCAGTGTTGACTGGACAATATTCACAGGAAAAAAAACTGGCTCTGGCCACTGACTAGGAATAAGGTCTATGCAAGGCTCAGAGTGTTTCTACAGAATTCCCTTTGCTTTCAGTCCAAACACGCATCAACTTCCTGATGAAGTCCATTTTCCCAGTCACCTTCAAACTATGGTGGGGGCACTTGGAAGGTGAAACATCGTAATAATAGGAGCTAACACTGAGGAAGCACAATTATCCCACCAAGATTTATCACCCAATGAACCTGCTGTTAGGTGCACTCTTACATGTTAACGGCACCTACAAGACTAGCTAGCTGCAATTTACTACCCCAATTTCCAATTGTTGTGAAATTCCATTTTGATGGTCTAATATAACTTACCTGTATGTATCTTGAGGTGAGTCCGCAGGTTGCTGGGATCACTAAAAGCCTTGCTACAGAAATCACACTTGTGGGGCTTCATACCCATGTGACCCATAAAGTGGACATGAAGTTTGGAAGGAGAGATAAAAGCCTGGGGGCACATTGAGCACTTCCACTTCCTTTCTTTGCTGTGGCTTGGCCCATGGCTGCTGCTGTGGCCCTGGCTATGAAGATGGTTATGGATGTGGCTGGTAAGGTGAGCTTTGAACTCTGTATAGGAATTGCATTCCTTGCCACAGTTACAGAGGTGCACATCTGGGTGTTCGGGAACACCTTCAAAAAAAAAATTACTCAATGTCTCCTCATACTTAAATTTTAAAACTCATTCTTGATATTAATAATGTTGCTTACAATTCTTCATTCTACCAAAATTTCCATCTTGCCCACTACCTGTAAAACTGGAGTGTCTTGTTTAATACTCTATTCCCAGCATCTCATATAGCGTGCTGGGCATAAAGGAAGCATTTGTACATAACGGATTATAATACATCTTTCCTAGGCAAAAAAACTTTCATTAAAAATTTTTGTAGTATAAACTCTAATAAAACATTGCTTGTCATCTTGACACAGTGCAAAGAAAAAGACTATGAAGGCTAAATCAGTTAAAGGACCTTCTTTTCTTTATGAACTTAAGTTAGAATGGTACTGGCCTCAAAAAGGCAGCCTCAGGAACTTCAAATACCCCAAATCAAAATCTTAACACAGAAGTTCCTTTCATACAAATACTGCTGGATTGATAACATTCAGTTTGTGAAGAACCTCACAGATTTTTAACACTTCTAACATAGGGGTAATACCCTGATTTTAATATATACAAATGTATGTGATTTGCTTCAGCTAACATATAAATCATTACCAAAATTACTTCTGGTCCTTGGTGTTTTTACTATGCTAAATTCAGGAGAAACAAGTCTTACAGTAACTTACCCATCTGCTGAGCATAATCCCGGCTATAGTAAAAAAGCAGTTCATTTTCGGGAGGGATATCTTGTGAGGTGCAGAAATAGATTTTTCCATCATGGGGATAAGCCACCAAATTCTGCTCTTCCCGGTTCCTAAGTTATCACATTTAACAGATCAAGCATTTTAATTTTGGAATATATACCAAACATATCATATCCCTAAGCAAAATTCTTTATGAAAACTTAGAACTATTTTCTTTGGGTCATTTTTCTAATTCCCTATTCTATTAGGAGGGACACAGAAAACAGAATTCTTACTTCTGTCCATCAGCTGATTGCCCTTTATAGTCAGAAACACTACAGTGTTTCTGAAGTAAGAAAATTAAATAAAATTAAGTTTTAAAAGAACAACAGCACAAAGACACAGAGAGAGCTAGCTGAACAAGAGTTAACTGCAACAACAGCCTAAGGGTTGACTACTAACAGCAGATATAAAGAGCAGGTACCCACTTGCAAATTCAATGATGACTGTATTATTCCTTACTGCACTGGTAGGTTGAATAAACTATTTAATTTAAAAAAAGGATAGCTTCTTCTGGTTGGGTTGATTATATAATCACTATTAGTTAACAACTACTGAAGTGAAGAAGGTAAAAAGCCTTAGTCCTGAACATGTTTAGACTTCAGTATAATCTGGAATTTTGGGCTCTTCCCTATTCTATGCAAAGCTTCCTACTGAAAAACATCCAAATCTTAACCATCTCTTCATCCCAGACTACTCTTACCTGGCTTTGCGCACAAACATCATCCAATTACATTCATTTTCGTCAGTTGTAATGATGCAGAATTCTAAGACACCACTGTGGTATATCTGCCAACAAAAGGCAAACATACATGTCAAAGGAACTGACAAGCAACACAAAGTGCTACTGAATTTCGGCTACAACAATCCCATTTACTCTGCAGTAGGCCTCTGTTTTCCTAGTCAGCGTGGAACTCCACGGCTGCCTTCTGACAAGGCATTCTCTCTGTCATTTCACCTGGCCCCCATCTCCAGCAAGGTACAGACCACTGGAGACTGATAGTGCTCAAGGTATAGATATAATGATCTTGCTGTTCATTATTCACATTTTGGCTTGACTGGAAAAAACAAACAAAAACAGCCTATTTGTCTTCATCACCTACCGCATGGTGATAAGGAGTGACTAAACAGACATTAAGGTCACAGAACCATCTCTTCTTAGTCTTTTTCCAATGGACCTTGCATTCTTCTGTATTCTTTTTCAATATCAAAATTAATGTCCCCAATGCTGGCAGCCCCTTACATTTCCAATGTTCGCAAGACCCACTTTCCTCTCACTTCAGTTTTGCAGGTATCATTCCCAATATATTGACTCCAAGTGAATCTATTATAAACGTGTTAAAGGAATACCTGTTTACATTAAAACCCTGCATTTCCAGGATTCCCATTAGAAAACGAAAGAAATGATCCGGGGCTCCCGGGTGGCTCAGTCAGTCAAGCATCTGCTTTCAGCTCAGGTCATGATCCCAAGGACCTGGGATATAGCCCCACATCTGGCTCCCTGCTCAGCAGGGAGTCTGCTTCTCCCTCTCCCCCTGCTTGCACTCGTTTTGCTCTCTCAAAAATAAATGAAATCATTAAAAGAAAAGAAAACTAGAGAAATGATCTTAGCTTCCAATCCCAGAACTGTTTCCCAAGCTAACTATTTGAGGGATGTTTTAGTTGATTACAAAGTAAGACTTTGATCATATAAACAAATTCCATGCCCTCAGCTGCCTCAAGTAATTAAAATGAAAAATCACTGGGTTATCTAACAAAGGGAGGATATAAACAGTTTATTTTCTAAATTCCATAGCTGGTGTTTTGCTAAATATTATAATTTGGCTACAAAGAACAGAAAGGATGGAATATTAAATAAGTGCCTGACAGGTGAATGGCACCATACATGTCTTGACCAATTTTGCTTTTACATCACTTTTAACTACCTCACTATAGTAAAAACATCCAAAAGTCACAGAAAAGCTTCATGAACACTGACCTTCCAGATATGGTTGACTGCCTTGTCTGTCCATTCCGCTACTTCCATGGAGTGGCTCTGTTGGCCAATGAGGGGCCCAAAGCAAGTCCGCACAGGAATGGTTTCTCCAGTCCACACACCTATCAGTGAAAAGATACCAACTGCCCAATCAATGATTTCAACATCTAATAAGATACACAAGAGAGTGGCTTAGCTCATGTAAAGAATGTTATCTTCAGGGAACTACAGATATTCCAGCACTCCTACCTTATAAGGTAGCTAAGTCTTATGGGTTCTATCCTACAAATATGGAAAATGTAATGAGCAGATTAAATGTGGCTCAGAAGAAACATGCAGAGTAAGAAGCAGTATCAGAAATCCCTAAACCCAGTGTTATACACAAGGAACCAAACCAAGTCCCTCCAAGTGTTACTTTGGAATTAATACATAATAAAAGACTAGAGAACATTACTTAATTATAAAAACATAAAGCAATTACTACAAAATGAATCAAACTTATAAAATGATCTGTGCTTAAAGCACTGCTCAATATTATCTAAGCTGTTTTAACATTTTCAACTGACTCATACCCAAACTACAGCTAAATAAAATAATGAACCTAGCTTGATACTTTCAAAGAAATGGACAGTAATTCAAAACCATTTTTTAAATTATTTTTTTAAATGTATTTTTATTTGACAGAGAGACAGACAGCTAGAGAGGTAATACAAGCAGGGGGAATGAGAGAGGGAGAAGCTGGCCTCCTGCTAAGAATGGAGCCCAATGCGGGGCTCAATCCCAGGACCCAAGGGCCACGACCCGAGCCGAAGGCAGATGCCTAACAACTGAGCCACAAAGGCAGCCCTCAAAAGCCATTTTAAATTCAAATATGAATAATATGAATAACCAAACTCTGGAAGTCTGTATTTCTTACTTTTTCCTAAGGAATATTAGACATTTTATGACCATTCAATCTGACAAAAGGTTATCAGTGATGAATTTCCCATGTTTTATAAAAGAAACTTAAATATCAAGGAATGTTTTGTCATAATTGTTAAAGAATGATACAGCCAAGAAAAAAAGTCTTCAGACTCAGGCCACAATTCTTTCCTGTATTCAATTCTGGTTCTAAGAAAGAGGAACTTTCTCAAGAAACTTTCAACTTGATTTACTGCTATCACTGGACAAACATTCCTAGAAAGAAAAATCTTAAGAAGTCAATTAAGTAAACTGACTTCCGAAATCAACCAAATAATGACTAAATTATACATATCCACTTTTACAACTCTACCCTAACAAAGGAAGAGAACTGACAGGCTTTTATGGTTCCCAGATTCTTACCAACTTCTGCTCCCACAACTGACTGGCGGAGAACAAGCTGCTTGGGGAGAGAAAGCCTTGCTCTGCTCTCTATTGGAGTGTCTGGAACAAAAGTCACTGGTCCGTGATCGGGGCAGTCCGAGGGATAGGCTCGGTCACAGAGAGTGCACCCTATGGATAGGTAATTTAAGAGACAAAAATGGGGTTAGTTCAAGCAGTCTGGTACCACCTACTTTCTTATTTAAATGCTAATTACTAAACTATAACCAGTTAAAAAGCAAAGGTCTAGTAAAAATACTCTGATCCAGGGCATCTGGGTAGCTCAGCTGGTTAAGCATCTGCATTCAGCTCAGGTCATGATCCTGGGGTCCCCACATAGGGCTCCATGCTCAGCCGGAAGTCTGCCTCTCCCTCTGCTCCTCCTCCTCATTCTCTCTAATAAATAAATAAAATCTTAAAAAAATACTCTGATCAAACAATCACTTTCTTACACTAAGCTACATATCCCACTCTTATCTCTCTCTCCAGTAAGATCTGATTTTTTTTTTTTTTAATCTCACAGGACGATTTTACTATTCAGTCCATAGAGACTGACTAAAAAGAAACACTATATTAATTTAAGAAAAAAGTACATTGTTTCTTACATAAAGTAAATATATTAGATACATAATACCTTTAGATCTGATATCTAATGTCCCAAGATTCCAATTCTACCAAACTATGTGAGGAAATGGGAGTTGAAACGCCATCATGCAAAGCCACAACAGAAACAGAAAACATGCAAAGCCATGTTGACAACATGGATCAACAGAGTCAGAGACAGCTGCACCACTGTTCGCTTTTGCTTCACTATAAACAAACCAGTCACCCAGGTTTTGATGAGATTCTTAAGACAAAAAAAACAACCACCAAAAAAATGCTCTTAGGGACAGTAGATAGAATCACGTTCTTGCAGACATGTTTGCTTAAATTTCTTAATTTCTTACTGTTTGTATGTTCTTTTTGCACTGTCAGAAAGGGTGCTGCTCTCTACGGCTACTGTAACTTCACTTTTCCAAGCTCATGAGTGTCATTCTCCATAAATCTTGTGCTCTATCACTGCTAAGGAATAGTACACGTGACCTATCAGTCAATGGTTAGGTACAAACTTTCCAAATTCGTCCACAAAATAGTTGGGAGTACGCCAACCGCAGAACCACAGCCATCTAAGTATGTTTTTTTCCTAAGCAATCAAACATTTCTCCTTAAATGACATAAAATATTAGTAAGTTTTCATATTTAGGCAAAGCAGAAATAATACCTTCAACTATTTATTCCTTGACTAAAAAATCTTTGAAGATCAGATTAGAGATCCCCTACACTTGGTGAGAACTGATTCTCCAGGGCTCTTAACAAGAAACCAGGCTAAATCTCCAAAGGAGATTCAGGTTTCATAATGCAAAAAAAAAATACTTGGAGGTTTCTCTGAAAATACACAAATGGCCAATGAGAACATGTAGAGGTTTGACATCATTGTCACTAGGGAAATACAAATCTAAACCACCATGAGATGCTACTTCCCACCCACTCCACGGCCAGTAAGACAGCTATAACAGAAAGTGTTCAGAAGATGTGGAGAAACTATCAAACACACACACTGATGCTGGGAATTCAAAATGGTGCAACTACTTCAGAAAACAGTCTGGCAGTTCCTCAAAAAGTTAAACACGGAGCAATTCCACTCCTAAATATATATCCAAGAGACTTAAAAACATGTTCATACAAAAACTTGTAAATGAACATTCATAGCAGCATTATTCATGATAGCCACCAGGAGAAACAACCAAACGTTCATGAATGAAAGGTGGATAAACAAAATGTGGTCCAGCCACATGACAGACTATTATTGAGCCTGAAAGAGGAATGAAGGACTGATACCTGCTACGACATGAATGAGCCAGGACAACATTATGCTAAGGGAAGGAAGACACACAAAGCCACATGCTGTATGCTTCCATTATATGAAGTGTCCAGAATAGATGACTCTATAAAAAGTAGATTAGTGGTTACCTAAGGATGGTTGTGGGGAGGGAGGGGGTTAGAAGGGTGGGAATGATAAACGACTCCTAGTGGGGCACATTTACCGGTGATTAAAACATTTTGGAGTTAGATAGTGGTGCTGCTTGCACAATCTTGTCAATATACTAAAAACCACTAAATTGTATAATTTAAAATGTATATGTGAATTATATTTCATTTCCTTGTTTTTAAGATTTATGTATTTGAGAGAGACAGAGAGCGAGGATGAGCAGAGAGAGGGAGAAGCAGACTCCCTACTGAGGAGGAAGCGCAATGCGGAGCTTGATCCCGGGACCCCAAGATCACAACCTGAACTGAACGCAGATGCTTAACTGACTGAGCCACCAGGCACACCAGCATAGCTCATTTTTAAAGAAACACAAAGGAGCAAGAGGTTCCACATGCCCACTTTAAAAAGGATCAATAGACTTATTTAGGACACTTCGTCTGCTAAGTGAATGAGCCTACATTAATCACATTCCCAAATTAAGATATTTAAAATTATAATTTCCAGATTTCAAAAGATTAACATGGTTTTCCTCATTGCTTGGCTCGTGAGGCACCAGAAGCTTTGTCCTCCTACTCCTCTGACCCTCCTGTTCAGTCTACTTTGGAAGCTCTTCCTCCACCACTGTCTTAGCATCCCCAGACTTTCTACATTCCACTCTCACTAAGAGATAATTCCACCCCACATCCATGGCTATAGGTTAACTATTTATTTATTGACATTTTATTTATTTGTTTGAGAGAGTGAGAGAGAGCATGAGAAGGTCAGAGGGAGAAGCAGACTCCCCGTGGAGCTGGGAGCCCGATGTGGGACTCGATCTTGGGACAACAGGATCATGACCTGAGCCAAAGGCAGTTGCTTAACCAACTGAGCCACCCAGGAGCCCATAAGTAATGTTTTAATACTCAGGATCCCTGAATATTTGCAGACAGATCTCTGTGCTCCATATTAAAATCTCAATAAACATCTCTCCTGGGTATTTTTTTTTAAAGACTTTTTATTTATTTATTTGTCAGAGAGAGAGAGAGAGAGAGCAAGAGCACAGGCAGACAGAGGCAGAGGGAGAAGCAGGCTCCCTGCTGAGCAAGGAGCCCAATGTGGGACTCGATCCCAGGATGCTGGGATCATGACCTGAGCCAAAGGCAGCCACTTAACCAACTGAGCCACCCAGGCGTCCCAGTCTCCTGGGTATTTTATACACCAAAATCAACATGTCTGAAACCAGACTCAAACTCACTCCTCAAAAACAAACAAAAAGGCAGTCCTCCTCCACCATTCATTATCCTAAGGAGTGGTACCACTATCCACCTAGTTTCCCATGCCAGAAACCAGGGATATCTCCTTAACCATTCTCTCCCCCAACTTCAACCCATCAGCAAGCTCAACCAAGTTCTTTGTAAATATTGCCCACTTTCCTCATCATCATTACCTCTACTCTAGGTTAGAAAATCACCTTCCACTGAAATTATGGCATCCTCTTCCTTACCTGTTTACTCAGCTCATATTGCAGAGAGCCCCCATCCCAAATCTCTCTCCTTAAGACCCTTGACTGGTCTTAGAAGACCCTTTGTATTCTGGCTCCTGCTTTTTTCTCATCACCCCTGTCTTATTATGCTTCAGCAATTTTTAAGCACATAAAATTCTTTTAGTTCTAGGCACTTGTGGGTGCTCCTGTCTGGGACACTGTTCATCCTGATACTCAGCTGCCAACATCTTTCTTGCCCTTCAGGTCTGTGCTAACACATGCACAGCCTCCCCTGATAAGTCTTCCCTATTCCCTCCATGGCCTGGTTAGATGCTCCCCCCTGAGGCTCTTTGAGACCTCGAACTTAATCCCATCTTCCCACTTATCAGACTATATTGTAAAAGCTTGTTTACTAGCCAATGCTTCCCATCAGACTATAAACTCTTTAGAGGCATGTGTTGTCTCTTACAGACTGTTTTCTACCCTGCATCTAGCATAGAGGCTGGCAGAGAGTAAGCCCTCGACACGTTTCCTGCACTAACGAAGCATGTGGTGACACCAACAAATGAACAGTTTTTATATTGCTTTCTGTTATTGTTGTCCCACGTAAAAGAACTTTAACCCCCAACTACAGTAATTTATACGCATTCTGAACAAAAATAAAAATTGCATTTGTATCTTCCTACATTTTACCACGGGGATAAGAAAAGTACACATGATCTAATAAATTTGTCTTACATTGAAAAAACACATAGCATGACACATGGACAATATCTCACTGAAGTTTACTTCCATAATAACTCTATTTCTGAAACCCAGGGAAATGTCTTGAATACTATTGGGCTGACTTTATCTGTAAAATACGGAAGGAAACGACTATGGTTTCCTTACTTCAAAATACTGTAACAACAACAAAATGCCAATATGTCATTTGGCTTAACTGAGGAAAAGGCACATTAATATAAAGGACAATACACAAAGAAAAATTCCAAAATCTAGTCACTTTCTATACTCCCTTAATGTCTGACTTTGTGATTAAATCTGTTAGAGATGTTGGCCCTATCTATCAATATTTCCAAAAGAAAAAGGCTAAACACACTCACAAATTGTAAACAAGGTTGCCATATTTTCCTTGTTTGAATTGGAGTCTTCCATTTGCAGTGAAGGTGGTACAAAAGAAAGACTGTCTGAAGATACATCTACATGACCTGTCCCCATAGCAACCTCCTGGGTGATGGAGGAGACAGCCACAGGTTCTAGGCTTAGGCCAACTTCATGAAGGGAAACAGATTCTAGGGAGGCGAGGTTGTGTGAGGTAGAGAGTGCCACGCTTACAGAGTTGGTGCTCATGGCCACGGTGTGAATGGAGTCACTGAGGGCACTGTCAGACATCCCGTTGACCCGACTTGCAATATGGTCTGTTTCCATGACCACAGGGAGCTCTAGGCCATTCCCATGAATGGGTATCACACCACCATGTCCTACAGTGTCTGCTGCAAGGTTGTTGCTCACAGAATCTACAGACAGAGGTTCGTGACTTCTGGAGCCATTTGGGATTTGGGAATGCTCGCCTGCAACACCATCCATTGTAAGTTCTTCTGCCATTCCGTCTGTAGAGATTGGGCTGGTAACCCTAGAGACGTTCTCCATAGTGATTGTTGTGTCCAAGGCCACCTCATGGCCATCACTGGGGTGAAGACTTTGGGCACCATGTGTGTTCACAGAGCGAGAGTCTATTGAAACAATCCCTGGTTCTAATCCAACATTTCCACTGGACTGATAGGGATCTAGAGCTGAAGCGTTATTGGCAATAGATAATGCTGTATTACCATCAACATTTATAGAGTTAGGGTGGATATACTGAGGAGGTGGTCTGTCAGCTAAATAAGATAAAATGCCTGAGAAAAGGAAAAGATGAAATATCAATTTTTAGTACATTGTTAAATATAAGGAATTCCAAATGCTAGAAACCATATTCCTTACAAATTTAACTAAATCTCTTAACTACTTTGTTGGTTTAACTGATATACCTTATAAAAATAGCAACATAAGTAGACCATAAAATAATCTTCTAGCTCCTTATTTGGTTAAACTGATATATATATACTTTATAAATGGCAACATACATATATCATAATTCAGTTTTCCCTGTGAAACTGAGAAACTGTAAAAGATTAACTATGTTCCTTTGAAGTCACTGGAAATTAAGCATTTAAATGATGCCTTTAAAATATACATAGTTGGAAAAAAAATATATATATACATAGTTGGAATCCCTGAGACCCAAGGTGCTGAAATTTGTTCTATCAAAGTTAAAAGGTAAAATGATTTAAAAGCAGGTCTTCCACATGAAAAATTTATTAAGAAAATTTAAATATAACTAAGTTTTAAGTTATTAAACTATCATAGCACATTAGGTTCTATTCAAAACAAAAGTCACAATTGAATCTGCTTTATTAAAACCAAAAGAAATATTTGAACATATGGGCTTATCAGGATGTGGTGAAATGGTACTTGCTGCATTGCCAGTGGGAGTGTTAATTACTAAAACCTCTTTGGATCGTATATGTATTAAGAATTCCAAAAATATTCATATGCTTTTGCACAAGAAATTTCACTTAGGCTAATCCTGCCTAAATGCATTTTATAGATATTATACACAAAGTCATTCCTACAATAGTAACAAGAACCTAGAGAAACCAAAGTGTCCAACAAGAAAGATTGATATATAAATAAACCATGGAATACCCATTCAGTAGACTGTAATGCAACAGTAAAAAGAGTAATTATGGAAACCATGCAGCAGTTACAGAAAATAACTACATAAAAATATGAAGTGGAGAAAGGTAAAGATATACAATCATATAGACAGTATAGTCTTAATTATGAAAAACAGTAAAAATTCTATACACCAAGATAAAAGGCAGGAAGGAAGTACACCAAAAAGATGGATGAACGGACTATGAGTGGTTCTTTCCCTATTTGCTAAATTTTGTAAAATAAATATACACTTAGGATAAAAAGTCAGTAAACTTAAAAAAAAAACAACTTTATTATAAACAATGACACTAGCAGGACATGTGGTTGACAAGAATTACAACTACAGAATTATAAAAATTGAACCTAGGAAATACTGGAGGAAAAAGGGGAAAAACTGTTTATGTGCCATTAAGAAATTAAGCCTAGTCAAACTGCTATATTAATAAAGTGTTATCTGTACATTCTAAGAGGAAAAGTACAAAAATCTATGTATTTTTACCCACCTAGAGATTAATATCCAATACTGACAAACAGAAAAGTGTTATTCAAGTCTTCAATTAAGGAGGTTAAGAGGAGGCTCTATTCTTTCTTCTAATGTCCCAAATAACCATAATACTTACCAGGTAGAATAGTTCTGAAGTAACTGCTCTCCAGGTGGGGGTAAGGTGGTGGAGGTAGGGTGTAGTTTCTTTCAGGCAACCCGCACATCACCCCTCGATCCCCAATACCCATTGGGAGCATCAGAGACAAAGCAGAAGGCAAAGAGCTCAGGGAGGGACCCAGGTTTGGAATTGCCACTGGCAGACCTACAAAAAAGTTTTTTCTCAATTAAAAGAAGGTAAGTACTTAAAAACTCTCTCTATAATCACTAAAGTCTTAGGAAGGTTTCTGCATATGGTGGGGGGGGGGGATCTCACCTAAAGCCCTTTATATCCCCAGACAGTATTATGCAGGCATCCACAAATATGTCTTAAAGGTAGTTCTCAAGTTAGTTTAAAATTGTCCAGTTGAGCTTCCAGTTGTCTGTATTAACTATTAAGTATCAAAACATTTAATTACAATTAAAAGCCCAGTTTAAATACAATTTAAGAGAACAAATCACATAGAGATAAAATGGGAAAAACACCAAAGTTCACAGGAGTGGTTTCTGAGTAATGATATTATGAATTTTTTTACTTTTTGACACTTACCATTTTATATGATGAGAATGTTTTACTTTTTAAAAATTCATAGATATGTTTATACTTGGAAGTTAAATCTAAAGCTGTATAAATATACTTTCATATAGTCTTTTGTACATGTGCCGTATTTTGTGATTGAAAAAATTTAAACTTTAGATTACATCTACCTTGGATTATACCTGCAAGGTGTAGAAGTGACTCTTACCATGCCTAAGTAGAACGATGAATACTCACTAACTTGAGCAGTGTTGATTTGCATTATTTTTGCCTGTGGCACTATTTTTTAATACACTTTTCCTCCATAGTAAGAGTATTCACTAAAACGAATGCCTAAGATTCCTTTTGATTAATTTCTCATTAATCAAATAAGTTAAATATTAATAAAATTTTTAAAAATTTCTTTTATGGGGGCGCCTGGATGGCTCAGTGGGCTGAAGCCTCTGCCTTCGGCTCGGGTCGTGATCCCAGGGTCCTGGGATGTAGCCCCGCATCAGGCTCTCTGCTCAGCAGGGAGCCTGCTTCCCCTTCTCTCTCTGCCTGTCTCTCTGCCTACTTGTGATCTGTCAGATAAATAAAATTTTTTAAAAATTTCTTTTATGGACACTGAAAAGAATGTGGAGACCATAGTTTAGATGAATTTATTTAGCTGCTGCATTTAGCAATTAAGCAGGTAGTTCCCTACAGAGAACTATTTAAACAACTTAAAGATTTAAAATACTCTTAAATATTTTTTAAAGTTTATTGTTATCTCTATAAACTTACAACTCTGAAATCAAGAGTCACATGTTCCACTGACTGAACCAGCCAGATGTCAAAATTAATTCTAATTTTGATTTAAAAGAGCCCAATATAGGGGCGCCGGGGTGGCTCAGTTGTTAAGCATCTGCCTTCGGCTCAGGTCATGGTCCCAGGGTCCTGGGATCGAGCCCCACATCAGGCTCCCTGCTCAGTGGGAAGCCTGCTTCTCCTTCTCCTCACACTCCCCCTGGTTGTGTCTCTCTGTCAAATAAATAAATAAAATCTTAAAAAAAAAAAAAAAAAAAGGAAAGAAAAAATTGAAAGCCCAATACATTATGACATCATAGATCATTAAGAATAGCTTGTTTCTTTTCTGTTTTCTGTTTCAAATAAAACAAATAAAAAGATTTTACAAGTATAGCGATGGGGGAAAATGAGCTTTTTCTATAGTATTCCTCTGAGTACTGAGGCTCATGGGAGTTATATGTAGGAGCTCCATCTCTGGTACCTCCTCTTTGAATTCTAAGCCTGGGGCATTTGCAGTTGTTGCCAGTTTCAGATATAATAAAAAAATAAAGCTCAATTTTTCTTAATTTCTGGGAAGTTAGTAGAATAACTTTCATTCTCTTCTATTAACCCAGGGACAGAGTACCAAGGGTGTGAACCAGATGAATCGATAAACCTAGATAAAATTCCAAGTCAACTACATCTCTAGATAAACCCCACAAGAGAACTAATCAGAAAAAACTGCTACTCCTATCTACTAGAACTCCAGTAGTCCCCAAAAACATTTCTTTCATGATGCTGCCACATGTGGAACTGATGTTCAGACCTGCTTGGCTTCTCCTTTACACTCTTAAAGGGGCTCTGTCTCCCTTTAGGATCCACTGAGAACAATTATGCAATTAAGTGTGGAAATTCAGTTGCTCTCCCTTACTACTCACCTGGAGCAGGGATGGCATTGTGAGTGGGTGAAGCAGCCAACCCTAGATGACTCCCTGAGACGGGCAAGGCATTGCTCACAGAGGATGAAGTCAGCTGCTCCATCCCCACTGGGCTCAGGTTCATTTCATTCATCCTAAGGAAGAGCACACACAACCAGTTAGGCAAAATCTTACCTCGGTGATTCCATTTAAGTTAGTGAGGAACCTGAAATGATGGGGGTAGGGAAATGAGATCTGCCCAACTACTACTTCATTTTTATGCTTACAGTTCTCTGAGACAGAGGGTCCTATTCTTTCTACTGATAAGGAAACTGGGATTCAGAGTCATTAACTCAGTCAATGTCACAAAGCAGAAATAGGATTTAACTCAGGTGCCCTTTGTTCCAAACCCTATGCACAATGACTGAAGCAAACTCCAATCCTTAGAGCACATGGCATTAAGAGTTTGGTTTTTTTTTCAATCACCAAGTTTTTTCTTTCACAATATTTTCTTCAGATGGCCTATTACTTCAAACGAGACTTTTGTAGCGTTTAACTCACTCAAAAGATAATTTTTTTTTTTTTTTTTTACTAAGAGTTACAGTGATACAGAATCTGGATTATTAACTGTGTGAAAAAGCACCGTATTTCCACCATGGACTAGATTTTACTAAAATTCTGTATAGGGCGCCTGGGTGGCTCAGTGGGTTAGGCCGCTGCCTTCGGCTCAGGTCATGATCTCGGGGTCCTGGGATCGAGTCCCACGTCGGGCTCTCTGCTTGGCAGGGAGCCTGCTTCCCTCTCTCTCTCTCTGCCTCCCTCTCTGCTTACTTGTGATCTCTCTCTGTCAAATAAATAGATGAAATCTTAAAATAAATAAATAAATAAACAAATTAAAATTCTGTATAAAAGGGGCGCTGGGTGGCTCAGTGGGTTAAGCCACTGCCTTCGGCTCGGGTCATGATCTCAGAGTCCTGGGATCGAGCCCCGCATCTCTGCTCAGCAGGGAGCCTGCTTCGCCCCACCCTCTGCCCACTTGTGATCTCTCTCTCTGTCAAATTTAAAAAAAAAAAATCTTAAAAAAATTCTGTATAAAAATCTTAATATCTGCCATATATCGAGGTTCATTATGTAAGCTTTGCTACGTACTTTATAAAAATTTACTTCATATTCTCTCACCAATTCATCAAAATAGATGAGGAAACCAGTCTCAAAGAGGACATGTCATATGCACCAAAACCTAGCAATTAAGTAGAAGAGCACAGATGATGCTACAAAACACTGCCAAAAAGTTTCTTAATATATCAAACCTTTTTTTCTCCCCAAATCTACAGACCATTTTTGTCAAGCCAAGAAATCTGAGAATCACCTTTTCTATGCAACCTCTTACATTATCTTTAACAGTATTATCAGAATATACTGGTTTGAGCAAGATGCTTGCTATTAGAGGCCATCAAGAACTATTAGTTCCTATGTCAGAATTTAGAGACTGCCATATTATAAACATTATAATTTCAATAGGCTAGCCAACAGATTATCCGAAGGTTACTCAAGTCCTCCAATCCCAGACCACCTAGGTGGCTCAGTTGGTTAAGTGTCTGCCTTTGGCTCAAGTAATGATCTCAGGGTCCTGGGATAGAGCTGTACAGTGCTGAGTCGGGCTCCCTGCTCAGTGGGGAGTCTGCTTCTCCCTCTACCCTTCCCCCCTGTTCGTAATCTCTAACTCTCAAGTAAATCTTTACAAAAAAAAAAAAAAAAAATCTCCAATTCTATATTGAGAGTAAGCACAGGGCACAGTAATGCAAGTTCTTCTGTGTCTATCCCATGGGAGGAGTAAAGAAGGAAAGGAGGAATCAAATGGATCTACATATTCCTTAGCAGTGATATCAAACCTAAATAGGTTTTAATCTGAAAAACGGCAGGATCAGCTATCAAAAAACCTGAAAATAATAACAGCTCACACTTACTACTCCCTTACTGTAAGTAAGGCACTGACCTAAGTGATTTACATGTAATTATTTCACCTAATCCTTATAACTGCTGTGAGGTAGGTATTATTCTTGATCCCATTTTAGAGATGAGAAAACAGACTCAGAGAGGCTAAGAAACTTAACCCAAGATTATATAACAAGTGACGGTTGGGATTTAAATCCAGGTCTCCCAATTTAAGAAATCTAAGCCAAATCACTATGTTGTGCACTTAAAGCCAATATAACATTGTATGTCAACACCTGAAATTAATATAACATTGTATGTCAACTACAATAAAAAAAAAATTTAGGACTTTATTATTTATTTATTTAAAAGAGAGAGAGAGAGAGAGAGAGAGATGGGACACCACTCAGAGGGAGAGGGCGAAGCAGGTTCTCAGCTGAGCAGGGAGCCTGACGTAGGGCTGGATCCCAGGACCCTGAGTTCATGACCTGAGCTTAACCGACTGAGCCACCCAGGGGCCCCTACAATAAAAAAAATTTTTAAAAAGAAACTCAAGCTGTTAACTACAATTAGACAATTACACTAAAAGAACCATTTGCCTTTTACACAGTTCCAATAATTATGATCTGTGTATTTATATTACGGGTTGTGTTTAAAGTCCCACGTAGACCTGTTCCTGCATTATTCTACATCCACAGGCTTTAATCTTACCCCAGGCCAGGTAGCTCATTAAACTAAACTCTCAGACATTAATAAAATGAACAAGGCTCACAGTGGAGAACAGGCGCTCTGAAATATTTGATTTGGATGGAGCAATGCATTTTCATCGCCACTAGAAAGGCAAGTAGAAGTACATGACAAATGAGGTACACCTTACAAAGGAGAGCACATTAATAACAGTATTTAATTGTGCTATAAAGAGTGCAAAAAAACTCCTTATAGCCTAAAGAAACAATAGCTACCTTAATTTTCCAAGTGGGTTGGTTTAAAACAGACTTTTCCCGTAACTTTTTATAGCTACAAATGTAACTAAAACTCTACAACCACTGGAGCAGGGGGTTACAACAAATGGGTGACAATAACTTTTTAAAGTACACTTAAAAGTCTACAGCTTCAAATCCCATTCTAAAAATTCCTGAATATTAATCTGTGTACCTAATCTCCAGATAAAAATCAAAATGGTGTTTCTAGGTTGACTCCTAGGCCTTCCCAAACCAGTTCAAACCAGAGTTTAATGTGAGAACCTCAGCAGATTTCTGCTTCGTTGTGAGTCACTAAAACGTGATGACCTCAGCAGCCATAAACCAAAGGTAACTAGTATCTCGCAGAGGGCAAGCAGATGAAGGGAATTTACAATATGATCCTCATAAGACTCTCTCTCTCTGAAGTGCAATTCTATTCTACCTACCTTTTTCACAGGAGTTTCTGGGAAGCAATCTTGGAAGAAAGGCCCTACTCACTCCTGGTAAAATCATTTCTTTCACACTCCTACACTTTATGTGTGTGTTTCTAACTGACCTAGGAATAAATCATTTGCCAGTTGCTAATCTTAAGACTTTTTCTTAGAATCTTATGCCGTTTTCTTAGAATGACATATAAGAAGCTAACTGAGGGGCGCCTGGGTGGCTCAGTTAAGCGTCTGCCTTTGGCTCAGGTCATGATCCAGGCGTCCTGGGACAGAGCCCCACATGGGGCTCCCTACTGGGCAGGGAGGCTGCTTCTCCCTCTCCCATTCCCACTGCTGTGTTCTGTGTCTCTCCCTGTCAAATAAATAAAATCTCAAAAAAAAAAAAAAATAGTCATGTTTAAAAAAAAAAATAAGCTAACTGAAATGCAGCCACTTTGCAAAATGCAAGGGGCAGTTTCAGCTTCAATGAATTTGTTTTATATTCCTCCATGCTCAACATACAGCCTATGAAAGGGTCCCAAAAGAACAGCCAAACGTAACTCTATCTGGCATATTTCTGTACTGACATGGTATCATTAAGTACTTCAAACATTAGCATGTAATCTGCCAAAACTAATCACTTCTACCTGCAAAATTAAGAATTTAATTTCTCCACATTACCGTCCAAGCCAAAGGATAACCAGCAAAATTCAAGGTGAAGCATGGTGAAAAGCTAAAAATACACTCTGGAATTCAAATCAAGATATTAAAAAGCCCAAATAACTCAAAAGCATGGGGAAAATGTCAATGAGCCAACAATCCATGTGTGGCTATCTGGAACTATTCACATCTGGAGTAAATGTGGTTGGATCAAAGTATATTCAACCCAATTCTGGCTTCTGGATTTCTTGATCCTTTTGGGACATATACCCACTTGCAAATCGCACCTGTAACCCTCCCCCATGGCACCAAAAACCAAAGGCACTCAACTCTCCTTTGGCAAATGTTTTCCAAAGACGTCACCAGCGCGGAGCCCACCAAGCTACTCACCTGTGATGCATCTGCTTGGGGCCAAGTGTCAGAGAAAAGAACACACGGGTGGCGGGGAACCGGCATCAGGGATCGCGTTCCAGGGTCACGTGCTACCGCATCTTGCTTACAACCGCTGCACAAACGCGGCCCCGCGGCCCCGCGGCCGCCCAGGGCCGCCCAACTTCTCCCGAGGGCCGGCGGCCGCGCTCCCCGCCGCGAGATGGGGCATGCCGAGGGACACCCGGAGCTTTTCCTCCAGAAGCTTCGGGAGGGAGGCTGCCCAACCTGGGGAAGGGGAGGACAAGGGCGGTCACCAAAACGGGGGAGTGGGATGCAGGCCCCGTCCCCACGCCACCGGAGAGCCCAGGCGCTGCGGACGCCGCCTCTCAGGGGCGTCCGGCTGACTCGCCCGCTCGCCGGCTTGGGGCCCGCAGGCCCCGCCGCCCTCGCCCCGCCCCGGCCGGGCCCGTGCGCAGCCCACCTGCCGGTCGCGCGGGGGGCGCGCGCGCCTGCCCCACCGCTTTGTTCCTCATCCGGGCAGAGCTCGCCTCGGGCCCTCCCCGCCCGCTCGACCCCCGCGCCCGGGGGGCCGCCGGCCTAACGTTTCCCGCCCGGCCCAGCCCAGCTCGCCGTCTCCTCAGGGCCGCACCCTCCGAAGCGCGTTTCCGGCTCCTCAGCCACTCGGGGCGCCTGCCGCTCCGCCCCTCGTGCGTGCGCCCCTCCCCGCCTTGGCCCGCTAGCGGCGCCGGCGTTCCGGCTTCCCTCCCCCAACCGAGCCCCTTCTGCGCGTGCGCACTGCGGGGACCCAGGCCCGAGGGTGCCCGGCTGCGAGAGGCTCCGCCGGTAGCGCCGCGGCTCCGGCTGGCTGGATTGCATCGAGCGCCGAGCTATCGACCCACAGTTGCTAGGCAACCAGAACTGAGGTGCAAGTAGCAAAGGGGTTCTGAGTCCCCTAAATCCTCAGACTCAAGGTTTCAGTCTTCTTACCATTCTCTTCCCGGGGAAGCGTGGGTCCACACAAGCCCCAAAGATTCGAAGTAAGGGACTTAAGCCCAAAGATGTTGGCGCCGTTGCCCAGGAGGAATTGGGAATCCGTCTTGAATAGATTTCACCTTACGTTACACCTGAAGATGCCCAGTTTCCCTGCTTCAAGTCATAAATGGGGGAGTGGGATTTGTACAGATTTTCTTCCCCTCATCTATTTGCCCTTCTCTCCTGTATGCCAAGCACCGTGCTAAGCTCTAGGAATACTGGATGGGATCATTTTTCTTTAAAGTCAAGTTTGTGAGGACTGGACATTAAAACTACAACAAACTGCCTAGTACCTTCCAGATACCAGCAAAACCGCGGAGACCCAGGAATTCCTCCTTTCCTTCACAAATCAATTACGGAATGACATCTCAGACATAGAAATACAAAACAAGATATAGGTCTTGACCTTGAATAGCTTGTTGTCTAGTTAAGACTGGTGAGTTTTGCAAATTCGATCCCAGGTAAAGGGGCAAAGAGGCACGCACAATGTTCTGAGTGAGAGGTGAGTGTGGTGTTTCCCTTCCCCTCTCATGAAAGAAAGCACAGTTCCAGATGACAGAACTAATCACTGAACCCTGACAGGTCACATTGGTTTGCTCTCTTGTTGACAACAAATAGAAGTCTAAATCAGGAAAGTCATCATCTCACAAGTAAATGAGACACAGTATTCCCTAAAATACCAAATTCAAAACTGGGGTCTAGAGAATAATGGTGCGTTTTATAAAAGGCTGAATAATTTTACTCCAGCTTTCCACGCCTATTCTTTTCAAACGTTATTAATTTCAGAGATGTAAAAATCATGTAAAAAATCATGATTACATAGAATCACGTAAAACCTAACACTAATAGTTACAGAAGAAAATGGAGGAGAAAATCTTTGTAACTGTAATAGGACATGAAAATGAAGAGCCACTAAAAAAATGGATAAGTTGAACTTCATCAAAATTAAAACTTTTTTTAAAAAAATTTTTATTTATTTATTTGACAGGGAGAGAGATCACAAGTAGGCAGAGAGAGAGGGAAGCAGGCTCCCTGGCGAGCAGAGAGCCTGATGCAGGGCTTGATCCCAGGACCTAGGGATCATGACCTGAAATGAAGGCAGAGGCTTTAACCCACTGAGCCACCCAGGCACCCCCCAAATTAAAATTTTTTGTCTTGAAAAGACACTGTTGACAAAATGAAGTCAAGCCAGAAGTGGGTATAAAATATTTGCAAAACCGGGCACCTGGGAGGCTCAGTCTGTTAAGCATCTGCCTTCAGCTCAGGTCATGATCCCAGTGTCCTGGGACCCAGCCCAGCATCAGGCTCCCTGGCCAGCAAGAAGTCTGCTCCTCCTTCTCCTTCTCCCTCTGCCTCTGCCCTTGCCCCAGGTTGTGCGCTCTCTCTCTCAAATAAATAAATAAATAAATAAAATCTTAAAAAAATATATTTGCAAAACAAATATCTGACAAAGAACTTTCATCTGGAATAGATAAAGAAACCCTTAAATTCAATAATAAGGAGGTAAACAAACCAACTCTTTTTAATGGGCAAAATATCTGAACAGCCACTTTACCAAAGAAGATATATGGATGGCAATTAAATACACAAAAAGGTGAACAACATAAATAGTTATTAGTGAAATGCAAATCAAAACAATAAGGTAACATTACACACCTACTAGACAGGGCAAAGTTTATTTGATTTTAAGATTTTATTTATTTATTTGACACAGAGAGACGACAAGTAGGTAGAGAGGCAGGCAGAAAGAGAGAGGGCGAAGCAGGCTCCCCGCCAAGCAGAGAGCCCAATGCGGGGCTCAATCCCAGGACCCCAGGATCATGACCTGAGCCAAAGTCAGAGGCTTAACCCACTGAGCCACCCAGGCACCCCAGGGGCAAAGTTTAAAAAGCTAACTATAACAAGTGTTGGTGCGGATACAAAACAACTAGGACCCTTACACTTTGCTGGTGGAAATGCAAAATGCTACAGCCACTTTAGAAAACAACTTAGTAATTTCTTTTTTTAAAAGATATTATTTATTTATTTGACAGAGAGAGATCACAAGTAGGCAGAGAAGCAGGCAGAGGGAAGCAGGCTCCCCGCTGAGCAGAGAGCCCGATGTGGGGCTCGATCCCAGGACCTGAGATCATGACCTGAGCCGAAGGCAGTGGCTTAACCCACTGAACCACCAAGGCACCCCCAACTTAGTAATCTCTTATACCACACAATTCAGTAATTGCATTCATAGGTATCTACCCAAGAGAAAATAAAAACACATATACAAAGACTTGTACAAAATGCTCATAGAAACTTTATTGGTAATAGTGCCAAACTATAAACAGCCCAACTGGTGAGTGCAGAAGCAAACGGGAGTGTATCTACACAGTGGAATACTATTCAGCAACAAAAAGGAGCAAGATATTGATATGTGGATAAAACGCATCTTTCATACACAAAAGACTACACATATTACGTGTACCTGCTGATATAAAATGCTAAAAAGGCAAAATTGTAGTCATAGGAAGCAGATAAATGATTGGCAGGAGTTGGGGATGAATGGGAGGGATGAGATTGCCTATAAAGGGGCATGAAGAAGCTTTCAAGGGTGATGAAAATTATCTTGATTGTCGTAGTGGTTACACAACTGTATACATTTGTCAAAATTCATCAGACAGTATACTGAAATTGGTGAATTTTATTGTATGTAAAAATCATCAGAAAGTCTATTTAAAGTAGGTCACTGTATGCTTTCATCATTCTTTTTTCTTTTTTTTTTTTAAGATTTTATTCATTTATTTGACAGAGAGAGAGAGACAGTGAGAGCAGGAACACGGGCAGGGGGAGCGATAGAGGGAAAGCAGGCTTCCTGCCAAGCAGGGAGCCTGATGCAGGGCTCGACCCCAAGACCCCAGGATCATGATCTGAGCTGAAGGCAGACCTTCAATGACTGAGCCACCCAGGCACCCCTCTCTCATCATTCTTAATTTTTATTGTAATTAATTGTTTAATTTTCTGTCTTGCCTAGTAGATTTTAAGTTTTGGGAACCAGATCCATGTCTATCTGATTTAATGCTATATGAGATAGCACAATACCTGACATATAGTGGGAGCTCAATAAATATTTGATTAATAAATGAAAATTAGGGGCGCCTGGGTGGCTCAGTCAGTTAGGCGACTGCCTCCGGTTCAGGTCAAGATCCCAGAGTCGCAGGATCAAGCCCCACATCGGGCTCCCTGCTCAGCAAGGAGTCTGCTTCTCCCTTTGACCCTTCCCCATCTCGTGCTCTCTCTCTCTCTCTCCCTCTCTCAAATAAATAAATAAATAAATAAATAAATAAATCTTTTAAAATAAATACATTAAATTTAAACTGGCATAACTGTAACTATGCTTATTAACTCACATATCACTTTACTTGGAAACATACAGAAAAATGAATGCTTCAAAGGTTTCCTACGGAGCTGAGTTAGGATGACTGGCCACTTTAGAGAGACACCAACGGGCCAGTAAAACAAAATAATGGGAGAACTACTGACCAATCAGACAAATAGAAACAAAGAGTGTAGCTGCTCTTTTAGGACCCAAGTATTTAAGTGACTGAAACAGGGATGCTGGTTTTCACCCAAAGGTTGAAACTTAGAGGTAAGTGTATATGAGACAAACCAGATCACAACCATTCACATTTTTGCTGGATGGAAAATTATCTTCCAGCATTAAAGACATGGGAAGAATGGGTAAACTGGGGCTTAGTTTGGGCTGCTCAGGATATCCCTTTTTTTCATTTGACTCTAATTAAGGTATAAAATCCTGCTTTTGATCTCTCATGTTAGGAAGAGTCTGGAAATATCACTTTTTGTGGATAAACCTGTTCTTCAGCATTCTTGAGATTCTCCCCCTAAGCCTGAAACAATTACAATTTATTGTAACAGATTCTGACACTTTTCTTTATATAGTATTTGCAGAAAGGCATGGGAAAGCTAGAATTTATCCAACAAATATTTGTTGAGTAGCTACTATATGCCAGGCATTGCCCTGGGTACTGGGGATACAGCAGTGAATTAAATGGGCAAAAAAATGCCAGTCCTTATGGAGCTTACATTATAGTGAAGGAATATAGATAATAAACAAGTAACTAATTAAAATATATAACATTCCAGATGGCAATAAATACCATGAAAAATTATGGGAGGGAAGAAAATGCTCGGAGATAGAGGCTGCAATTTAAAATAGGATAGACTTGGGACGCCTGGGTGGCTCAGTTGGTTGGACCTGAGCCTTCTGCTCAGGTCATGATCCCGGAGACCCAGGATCGAGTCCCGCATCGGGCTCCCAGCTCCATGGGGAGTCTGCTTCTCCCTCTGACCTTCTCCTCGCTCATGCTCTCTCACTGCCTCTCTCTCAAGTAAATAAATAAAATCTTTAAATAAAAAAAATAAAATAAAATAGGATAGACAAATCATCATTGAAAGGTGAAATCTGAACCAAAGGAGGTGAGAGAGTGATCCATATGCACATCTGAAGAAGAGAGTTTCAGTCAGAGGTAAGGGAAAGTGCAAAGGTCCTGAGGCAGAACATCTGGCAGGTTTGAAGAACTGCAAGGAGGCCAATGAGAGTAGAATTGTACACTCCAACATGGTGGCCATTAACCACATGTGGTTATTGTGAACCTCTAAAATATACTTACTTCAAATTGTGACTTTACAGCTCATTCCAGTATCACCTACAGTCCTTTTCTTCTGCCCTTGATTCTGAGTTGGCCATACTAGACTTTACTAGAACTCAGCCTCAATCATTGCCCTTCAGGCTCAAGAACTAAATAAATACTTCTTGCCTTAAGTGACTGAGTCTTGGGGTAATATCCTTGGTGCCCACTCTGAAGGAGGCTGCCTTCATTTTCTTGGATACTACTGATTTTCTGCTCAGAGCTTTGGAAATGTTACATGGGTATGAAAGATTAAGCACTAGCATTTGCAACATTATTTCTTGAGAGCTAATGTCCAAGACATTACCTCGTTTTACAGCACTTTGCTGATACCACATTTTTTACAGATTGAAGGTGTGTGGCAACCGTGTGTCAATCAGTCAGTTGGTGCCATTTTTCCAACAGCATTTGCTCACTTTATGTCTCTGTGTCACAATTTGGTAATACTCCCAATATTTCAAAAGTTTTCAATATTGGTGCGCCTGGGTGTCTCAGTCAATTGAGCATCTGATTCTTGATTTCCACTTGGGTCATGATCTCAGGGGTTGTGAGATGGAGTTACACTCTGTGCTGGGCTTGGAGCCTGCTTAAGATTCTCCCTCTCATTCTGCCTCTCCCCACCCCCTGTGCTCGCTTGCTCACTCTCTCTCTGTCTCTCTCAAAACAAAAAACCAATAATACAAGTTTTTAAGTTTTCAGTATTATTATATTTGTTATGATGATCTGTGATTTTTTTGTTTAAAGTAGGCTACAGGGGCACCTGAGTGGCTCAGTCGTTAAGCGTCTGCCTTCAGCTCAGGTCATGATCCCAGGGTCCTCGGATCAAGTCCCACATCAGGCTCCTTGCTCAGTAGGGAGCTTTCTTCTCCCACTCCCTCTGCTTGTGTTCCCTCTCTTGCTGTATCTCTCTCTGCCAAATAAATAAATAAATACAATCTTTTAAAAATAAATAAATAAAGTAGGCTGTATGCCCAGCGTGGAGCCCAGCATGGGGCCTGAACTCACAACTCTGAGATCAAGACCTGGGCGGAGATCTTAAGAGTCAGACACTTAACTGACTGGGCCACCCACTCGCCCTGATCAGCAATCTTTGATGTTACTATTGTAGGTTTTCTTGGTGCCACAAACCTCACCCATATAAGACAGTGAACTTACTCGATAAGTGTTGTGTGTGTTCTCACTGCTCCACCAGCTGGCTGTTCCCCCTTCTCTCTCCCTCTCCTTGGGCCTCCTTATTCCCCAAGACACAACAATGTTGAAATTAGGCCAATTCATAACCTCTAAGTGTTCAAGTGAAAGGTTGAGTTGCACGTTCTCTTGCTTTAAATCCAAAGCTAGAAATGACGAAGCTTAGTGAGGAAGCATGTCAAAAGGTGAGACAGGCTGAAAGCCAGGCCTCTTGAGCTGAACAGTGAGCCAGGCTGTGAAGGGGAAGGGAAAGTTTTTGAAGGAAAGTGAAAGTGCGACACCAGTGAACACATGAATGATAAGAAAGTGGAACAGCCTTATTGCTGATCTGGAGAACGTTTGAGTGGTCTGGATTGAAGATCAAACCAGCCACGACATTCCCTTAAGACAAAGACAAACCCAGAGCAAGGCCTTAAGTCTCTTCAATTCTGCTAAGGCTGAGAGAGGGGAGGAAGCTGCAGAAGAAAAATTTGAGGCTAGAAGGGGTTCATTTATGAAGTTCAAGGAGAGAAACTGTCTCCATAACATACAAGTGCAAGGTGAACCAGCCAGCAAGTGCTGATGGAGAAGCTGCAGCAAGTGACCCAGAAGCTCGAGCTGAGATCATTAAGGTGGCTGCACTAAGCAACAGATTTCAGTGTAGACAAAATAGCTTTCTACGGGAAGAAGATGCCATCTAAGACTTTCAGAGCTGGAGAGGAGGAGTCAGTGCCTGGCCTCAAAGCTTCAAAGGGCACATTGACTCTCTTGTTAGGGGTTAAAGCTGCTGATGACTTTAAGTTGAAGCCAATGCTCATCTGTTATTCCAAAAATCCTAGGGCCCTTAAGAATTATGCTAAATCTGGGCACCTGGATGGCTCAGTGGGTTAAAGCCTCTGCCTTTGGCTCAGGTCATGATCGGGCTCTCTGCTCAGCGGGGAGCCTGCTTCCCCCTCTCTCTCTGCCTGACTCTCTGCCTATGTGTGATCTCTGTCAAATAAATAAATAAAATCTTTAAAAAATATATTTAAAAAAAGAATTATGCTAAATCCGCTCTGCCTGTGTTCTACAAAGGGAGCAACAAAGCCCAATGACAGCACATCTATTTACAACACAGTTTATGGACTATATTAAGCCCACTGTTGAGAACTACTGCTCAGGAAAAAAGACTCCTTTCAAAATACCACTGCTTGTTGACAATGCACCTCGTCACCCAGGAGCTCCGAAGGAGATGGACAACCAGATTAGTTTTGTTTTCATGCCTGCCAACACAACATCCATTCTGTAGCCAGTGGGTCAGGGAGTAATTTCAATGTTCAAGTCTTACTATTTAAGAAGTACATTTTGGGAATGCCTGGGTGGCTCAGTCGGTTATGCATCTTGATTCTTTTTTTTTTTTTTAAGATTTTGTTTATTTATTTGACAGAGAGAGACATAGCAAGAGAGGGAGCACAAGTAGGGGGAGAGGGAGAGGGAGAAGCAGGCTTCCCACTGAGCCGGGAGCCTGATGTGTGGCTCGATCCCAGGACCCTGGGATCATGACCCGAGCTGAAAGCAGATGCTTAACAACTGAATCATCCAGGCACCCCAAGTGTCTGATTCTTGATCTCACCCCAGGTCTTGATCTCAGGGTCATGAGTTCAAGCCCCTTCCACTGAGGAGCCTATTAAAAGTTTAAAAATGAATACATTTCCTAAGGCGACAGCTATCATGAACAGTCATTCCTCGGATGGATCTGGAAAGAGTCAATTGAAACCTTCTGGAAGGGTTCCACCATTCTAGATGCCATTAAGAACATTCATGATTAATTAGAAGGTGTTGAAATATCAATATGAACAGGGGTTTGGAAGAAGTTGATTCCAACCCTCACAGGTGACTTGGTGAGGTTCAAGACTTAAGAAATTGCCGCAGCCACCCCACCCTTCAGCAATCACTGCCTGATCAGTCATCAGCCACCAACATGGAGACAAGATGGTCAACCAGCAAAAAGGTGATAACTTGCTGAAAGCTCAGGTGATGGTTAGCATTTTTTAGCACCAACATATATTTTTTTACGATTTTGTTTATTTTAGAGAGAGAGTGCAAGCAGGGGGTGGGGAAGAGGGAGAGGGAGAGAAAGAATCTCAAGCAGGATTCATGCTGAATGTGGAGCCTGACACCAGGCTCGATCTCACGACCCTGAGATCATGACTGGAGCTGAAGTCAAGAGTCGGACACTCAACCAACTGAGTCACCCCAGCACCCTGGCAATAATGTATTTTTAAATTTTTAAGAAATATTTTATTTATTTATTTGAGAGAGACAGAGAGTGAGAGAGCATGAGCTGGGAGAGGGGCAGAGGGACAGAGAGAAGCAGACTCCCCACTGCCCAGACAGCCCAATGTGGGGCTTGATCCCATGACTCTGGGATCATGACCTGAGTTGAAGGCAGATGCATAACCGACTGAGCCACCCAGGTGTCCCAATAACGTATGTACGTTGGGTTTTTTTTAGACACAATGCTGTTTATTGCACACGTAAGAGACTGTCGTGTAGGATAAATGTAACATTTATATGCATTGGGAAAAAATCATTTGACTCACTTTATTGTGATGATTACTTTATTGTGGTGGCCTGGAACTCCACCTGCAAAATATCTCAGGGGTGCCTGGACTTGGTCCCACTCCTCTATGCAGTGCGGAAGTGCTTATTTTCTAAATGTAGGGGATGCAGGATTGGAGCTGACATAATCCTGTGTGTTCTGTTCACTCTTGAACCCCAGAAGCAGAACACATGTGTCACTGAACGAATTCAATCTCTTAGACTTGACAGAGCTATGCTAATTTCAGGAGCCTCCAGGCTGTGACTGATGAAGGAATCCCGACTCTGCTCAGGCTTTGGACTAAGAGCCTTCTGGTTCAGCCTGAGTGGAATAAGAAATTGGGAGGAATGATCAGTGGAGTTTAACCAAAGGCATTTTCAGGTAACCTTCAAATGTGAACTTCTAAGCTAAGGTTTTTTAAACTTTGAGTTTTAACTACCACAACTTGATATGGGAGGCATATTTTAAAATTTGCAGTATTCTTTCTTGATGATTATTTGATTACATAACCTCCAGCCAACTATAATGGAATGGTCTTCCTTAGAGAAAGGAAAAGAATCAGGAATGAGTTTTTAACCCTAGCCCACCAGGTTCTGGGGGTCATTTAACTAAAGTATTGTTCGATCCATTTTAGAGATTTTTATAGTGCAAAAAATAGACTGTGATTCTAGGATGATACACAAAGGAGGAGGAGTTGCCATTTGAAGGTGGGTGGAAACTGGGGGGAGGGTGTTGGTCAGAACATTATTAATGGTCCCCAACAATTCCAACAGGAAAGATAAAATAAGTTTTAAAAGTAACTAAAATTTAGGGGTACCTGGGTGGCTCAGTGTGTAAAAGCCTCTGCCTTCGGCTCAGGTCATGATCTCAGGGTCCTGGGATCGAGTCCAGCATGGGGCTCTCTGCTCGGCGGGGAGCCTGCTTCCTCCTCTCTCTCTCTCTCTCTCTGCCTGCCTCTCTGCCTACTTGTGATCTCTGTCAAATAAATAAAAAAAACTTTTAAAAAAATAAATAAAGTAACTGAAAATTTAGCTCTAAAGTTCCATGTGGTTTTTAAGATGAGTTTTTACCAAGTCTTCAAGGAATAGGTAATTTCTGCCTTTTACAAATGGTTCCAGAGCCTAGAAATAGCTAGCTAGCTACTGAGCTTATTTTTAAGAGCTTGAAATAATCCTAATACCAGAAAAGAAGAGCACAAGAAAATAAAAGTAGGAACCAATACAATTTGGAACTCTAGAAAGAAAATTTCAAAATGAAATGTTAAACAAATTGAACCCAGCAGTGTACTAAAAGAAACACGACTCTGTAAGGTTCAATCCCAGGAATGCAAGACAGCTCAACTGTAGGAGATCTATTATCACAATTCACTGCAATGTTAAATTAAAGAAGAAAATATGCATGATTATTTTCATAGATGCATCTGATAAAATTTAATAGCCACTAAATACTAATAATACTCTTAGCAAACTAAGAGTGGAAGAAAATGTCCTTAATTTGATAAAAAAAATCTCCTACATGGTAGAAAATTATAAATTTTCCCATATAGGGATGCCTGGGTGGCTCAGTCGGCTGAGCCGCTGCCTTTGGCTCAGGTCATGATCCCAGGATCCTGGGATCGAGTCCTGCATCAGGCTCCTTGCTCCGAGGGGAGCCTGCTTCTCTCTACGCCTCTGCCTGCCACTCTGCCTGCTTGTGCACGCACTCTCTCTCTCTCTCTCTCCCTGACAAATAAATAAATAAATAAAATCCTAAAAAAAAAAAGACGTTTTCCCATATAAAAATGCAAAGACGCTAGCTACTATTACCACAATTAGCATTGGACTGGGTATCTTATGCAGGAAATTTAATAAGAAAAATGAGTTACACTGAAAGGAAGAAACAAAACTATCATTGTTAGTAGACAATATGATTGTAGTTTAAGAAATCCTAGAAAATTGGGGTATCTTGGTGGCTCAGGCAGTTAAGTATCTGCCTTTGACTCGGGTCATGATCCCAGGGTCCTGGAATCAAGTCCCCATTGGGCTCCTTGCTCAGCGGGGAGTCTGTTTCTCTCTCTCCCTCTGTCAAATAAATGAATTAAATCTTAAAAAAATTCTAGAAAATAATTTTTAAAAAATAACTATTAGAATTATCTTGAGTGGGGCATTATTTCACAAGTGTGCACATTTATCAGCATTCACTGAATTGTATGTTTTTTTTAAAGATTTTATTTATTTATTTGACAGAGATCAGAAGTAGGCAGAGAAGCAGGCAGAGAGAGAGGAAGGGAAGCAGGCTCCCCACGGAGCAGAGAGCCCGATGGGGGGCTGGATTGTGATCTCTGTCAAATAAATAAATAAAATCTTTAAGAAAAAGATTAACATGCGCTAAATCATTAGCTTCAAAAACTAGAATAAAATTCTATTCACAATAGCAACCAGACCTATGAGACATCTTGAGATAAATGTAATGAGAAACACATAAGACTGACACTAAGAAATCTGTGAAACTTCAAGGGCAAAAAAAGAAGACCTAGATGAATGAATTCTACTGTTTGTACAGGAGAGATTCAGTTTTTCAAAAAGTCAACCTTTCTCCAAATCCATCCATATATTTAACACAATCCCAATTAGAATCCCAAATTTTGTTTGTATCTTTACAGAAATTAAAAGGGCATGTTACCTTTCCAGCAGTTCTCCAGATCTAGACGTCCTTGTCCAAGAACTGTCCCTCCAAATGACTTGTGCGGTCAGCCATCCAATCTCCAAGACTTGGGTTTGGTTTCTTTCTCTAACTCACACTGAGGTGCCAGACACAGGCAAGGAAAAGGCCATGCAAAATTTGTGGCGGGAAAAGACAGCCTTAAAGAAGAGAGAAAAGACAAAAAGTCACAAGGAAAGGATGAATATATTTGACTACAACAAAATTTTACATTGTTGTATGATAAAAGACTGCAGAGAAAAGCCTAGCATGCAAATACTGTTGGAGAAGGACAGAAAAGTTAGTAATAAATTGTACCTAAATATTTGCGGGTCTTTAAATCTTGCTGTAAATTATCTTCAAAATAGAACAGAATGGTGCGGGTGAAGGATTCATGAAGGTTTCACCCTTCTGCGTGACAATCTGACCTTCATTTAACTTTGTTTTCTGGTCCTCTGAAACCTGATAAAGATAGAATGTCAACTATGTCATTAGGCAACATTACTTGTATGAAAACAAACTGCAGGTTTTAGAGGGGAGGGGGTGGGGGATGGGTGAGCCTGGTGGCGGGTATTAAGGAGGGCACGGATTGCATAGAGCACTGGGTGTTATAAGCAAACAATGAATCATGGAACACTATGTCAAAAACTAGTGATGTCCTGTATGGTGACTAACATAACACAATAAAAATTGGAAAAAAAAAAAAAAAAAAGGAGCACTAAAAAAAAAAAAAAATCAGTATTCAAAGTTTAAAAATAAATAAATAAAGCAATGGTGTCCTGAGGGGTCTGAGGGGCATGAAACTGGCTCATGAGGGGAAGAAGACTTCTAAGTCGGGAGAGCTGCCACATGGGACTGATGTGAGTGTTGCTTCTACACACCTGAGCTGTCACTTGGCTACAGGGGGCTTGGGAGACATACCTGTGCAGACTGCCATGCAGAGTATTACAAGGACTCCCAGAGAGGTCGAATGCCAAGCTCAGCCCTGCTTCACGCATTGTTCTTTTTTTTTTTTTTTTAAGATTTTATTTATTTGTTTGACAGAGATCACAGGTAGGCAGAGAGAGAGGAAGGGAAGCAGGGTCCCTGCCGAGCAGAGAGCTTGATGTGGGGCTCGATCCCAAAACCCTGGGATCATGACCTGAGCCGAAGGCAGGGGCTTAACCCACTGAGCCACCCAGGGGCCCCACCACGCACTGTTCTTGGTCTATATCCTTGCCACTGAATCTAACACCAAATGTGGCCCTGGAGAGTCTTGCTGAGTCTCAGTATTTAGTTGTACCCCAAGGACCCCCAGGAGATGTTGCACATGAAAATATAGAGAGCTCACTCCTGAGCAAGGTAGAAAAGGACTAACTGAATAGAATAGGATCGTATGATCTATTCAGCTTGAGATTTAGTTAGCTACACCTGTGAGAAATCTTCTTTCAACCATGAGGTCGTAACATGGGTCTTCCTGTTTCCCCTTGTGGCAGCTGATGCAAACAGCAAGTGTGGGGACAGCCAGGTATGTACTCCTCTGCGCCACCAGACTAGGAAACCAAAATCTATAATGTGACATCAAACATTTTGTAAGAAGAGCCAATCTAAAGTCTTCAGCTCACATATTTAAAGCAGCTGACAAGGGACCTGTCTGAGTTTTAGAGATGGAAGTCCTCCATAGCCTCAGAGAGATCTTTGAATCTACTGTGCCTGGTCTTTAGTGAATCCCCATTTCCCCTTTTTTCAAGCAGATCCCGAAAAGGACAACTAAACCTAGTCCGAAGCGTCCTTGGAGGTTTAGCACACCTGTCATATATTCTAGATGTATCTGCAACATTTGTAGACCTGATCCAGATGGGAGACACCTTTAAAGTTGGAGAGAACATCTGTTTGGATTAAAACTGACCGGAGAGATCAGGAGTCAGAACCTCCCCTTTTGATTTCTTATGTGACAATAACACAGTCCCTCCCCACTTCACATTATGTAACAAAACAATGCTTCTCTTACTCAAGAGGCTACTTATTTCTAATGCCCTTGTACCTTCAGAAAGCGTAAGAGTAACAACATCCTTTGTGACCATGTAGATATCTCATAACATTACTTGGACCCAATAAAAAGACGACCAGAGAACCAGGATCCAACCATTTCTGACGTGGTTTTAGTAGAAACAAAAGTCTTGTAGATATTTATTCCTCAGAGACAGAATTTATAAGGAGCCAGAAAACTTGGCCCAAGATGTTTACATTATAATGATAAATCTGTTGGTTTGGGTCTGATCAGGTTATCATTTGACTTTTCTGTATATTTTGTTTTATTTATTTATTATAAGACATTTATCTATTTTTATTTTTATTTATTATAATGCATTATTATAATAAATAATGTCTTAAACATTATTTGTTTATCTTATTACTTTAAAAAATATTTTTCTAAAGATTTTATTTATTTATTTGACAGACAGAGATCATAAGCAGGCAGAGAGGCAGGCAGAGAGAGAGAGGAGGAAGCAGGCTCCCCACTGAGCAGAGCCTGATGCAGGGCTCGATCCCAGAACCCCAGGATCATGACCTGAGCTGAAGGCAGAGGCTTTATCCCGCTGAGCCACCCAGGTGCCCCTGTCTTATTATTTTAAAAAGTATTTAAACTAGATTAAAAAAATACAAAAGTAATACGTGCTTTTTGTAACAAATTAAGCAGTAGAGAGATCTATAAAGAAAAGGAACACCTCTTCTCCCCAGAGTCACCTTTTTAAGGCAACCAATGACAGATATTTACTGTGTGTCTTTCTACTCCCTTCCCTGTGCTCACATTAACACATAAGAAGACATATGTATCATGTAGAAGAGTTTGTTTTAAATTCACACTGCATATATTCCTCTTCAGTTGGCTTTTTTTTCACTTGCCACATTATGTACAGCTCTGCAAGTTCTTACATATAGCTCTAACTCATTATTTTTAGTATTAATATAATATTCTCAAAGTATTAGCCCTCCCTCTATTGATGGGCATTCAGGCTGTCCCCTTTTTCTCCTTTTAAAAATCATTATGGGGCACCTGGGTGGCTCAGTGGGTTAAGACTCTGCCTTCGGCTCAGGTCATGATCTCAGGGTCCTGGGATCAAGCCCCGCATCGGGCTCTCTGCTCAGTGGGGAGCCTGCTTCCTCCTCTCTCTCTGCCTGCCTCTCTGCCTACTCATGATCTCTCTCTGTCAAATAAATAAATAAATAAAATAAATCTTTAAAAAAAATCATTACAGGGCGCCTGGGTGGCTCAGTGGGTTAAGCCGCTGCCTTCGGCTCAGGTCATGATCTCAGGGTCCTGGGATCAAGTCCCGCATCGGGCTCTCTGCTCAGCAGGGAGCCTGCTTCCCTCTCTCTCTCTCTGCCTGCCTCCCTGTCCACTGTGATCTCTCTCTGTCAAATAAATAAATAAAAATCTTTAAAAAAAATTAAAATAAATAAAAAAAATCATTACAAACAATGCTGCAGGGGATAACATTGTACATATAAATTCCCGCTGGTGCATTTATCTATAGAGGATCTCTGGGTCAAAGGACATGTGATGTACACTATTAATTTTAAGTCACTTTTCCAAAAGCTTGTAGCAATTTATGCTTCTGCCCTTTCCCCAAATTCTTGCCTGCCCTGGGTATTAGCCATTTTTAGATTTTCCTGTCTGAGGATGAAATATGGTATCTCTTATCCTTTCTCCCTTTCCCACCTCTCCAGTCTACTCTCCAGTCTGCAGATAGAGTAATGTTCTTGACAAACATAATCTTACTATGTCACCTTTCTGCTTAAAACACCTCATTTACTTCCCATCACTCTTAGAACAAAGGTCAAAATCATTAACATGGCCCAAAGCATCTTGTGGTCCAATAGTCTTTCTACCTCTCTGGTGGGTTTGCCTCCCAGCCAGAAGGGCTTTCTCTGGATTGTTCTCAACTCTACTGAGAAACCAAGGTGACACATTAGGTTGTTTGCTGGTACATGCCTCATAGGGAGTTTTTAACATGTGACTAACTTATGCCTAAAAGGAATAATTATTTCTATTTTATTTGCCTTGATGGAGGTGTTTTTCCAGTTGCTTCAGGCAGAAATCATTTGGGATAAACAGGTAAGCATAGCACTTGTCAAAAAAACATGTCAGGGCTACACCCTAGCTCCTGAGGAATAGGCAGAAAGTCTGATCATAAATGTTGGGGGGTTTTGCTTCTCGTTTTTAAGTTGGACTTTTAAAAGTAGAAGCTGCCTTTAATGTGCTGGGTTTGCAGAACAAGAAACCTGATTTTCAGTGTGATAACACACTTTTTGACTTTAACCAGCACTGTTGGGTTTTTAATGACACTTTCATCTTCAAAGCCTTCACCAACATGGATGGATTAATTATTCTTTTTTTTTTTTGTGGTATGTTAAAAAGACAAGTCTTCAAAGCCATCATCCTTTATCCCTGGAACTAGGGCTCCTCACCTGCCCCTAAGGGAGAAAATAAATTGCATCTTTGTTTTTAAGACAAAAAGAATACAATAGAAATATACTTTTTGCACTATGGAAAAATAGTCTTATATCCTGGGTGGGATTAGAAGAGGTCGGCAAGCAGGGTTGAAACTGTATTTACAGTAAGCACCGTGAGAATAACTGACTAAAAGTGTTACTGTTCAATCTTTTGATGTGCTCTTAAAAAGTAACACACACACATGAAAAAAAAAAAAAAAGTCCCGCGTTCCACACAAGCAGGAGCGTAATACTCAGACACTTACCTTCATTGCTAAGGTATATTCCTTTCCTCGTCTCTTCGAAAAATGTTGAACTGGGATATTTAAAAGATTGGGTTTTGTTGGAGAAACCCTCAAGCGTCCCCTGAGGTCCCCCTTTGCTTGACACATCTTTTAACCACAAGGGAGCAGTCTTTCCTTTGATGAGGTCTTCCCTCCACCTTCACAGAAATGGAAGAACAAGGGCAAGTTTGCAAACAGTCTGAAAGCTCTTTCCATTAGCTCTGGACGCCGGAAACCGCAAAGGGCAGTCAAGTTTTGATTTTCAGGGAGAAAGCTTCTGGTAGACTTTCGCCCAGCCGCCACATCTGTGGGTTCCTGGGAGGGGCTTTTTTGAAACCTGGAAGCTTCCTATGCTCTTGAAGACCCAGAGCGGGTGGATTACAGTAATTGAAAAGCTTGGGTGATTTTTGGAAGATTACTCTGGTCTACGCTCCCATTCCCAGGCTAGGGGACCGAGCAGAGGCATCCCTTTTGTCATCTGTTGAAATAAGAAGATCAGAGGGGAAGACAGGGTTTGAAGTGTGGATTAGGGGGTCCTAAATCTTTGCCTGTCCCCTCCATCTGGATCTTTATAAATGATCGAGGAGTGCGATGAATTTAGGGAATCATGCCAAGTTTCCTGTCCTGGAACCAGAAATTTCTTTAAAGGCAGATCGGCCGTGCCAGGCTGTCTGAATGGGCCAGCATCTTCGCAAAAGATTTATTTGAGTCTCAGCTTGTCAGAGATCAGTCCCTCGGGAGATCTGCTGGCTTTTCGGCGAGGGATGGAGAAGCGTAAGCCGGCCGGACTGCCGCCCTTGCTCTACCACCTCCGCACCGTGCCCTTGGACCTGCCGGGGACCCCGCCCCGCTTCCCTCTCAGGGACCCCTCCAGGGTCTACCGTCCGGACGCCGCGTGCTGGGCGCGGGGGCCCGGGGGCTGCGCCCCGAGGCCGCCCTGCCGGCCGCTGCCGCTGGAGTGCGCCTTCGAGCCCGCCTTCCTCCGGCGGCGCAACGAGCGCGAGCGGCAGCGGGTGCGCTGCGTGAACGAGGGCTACGCGCGCCTGCGAGCCCACCTGCCCCGCGAGCTGGCGGAGCGGCGGCTCAGCAAGGTGGAGACGCTCCGCGCCGCCATCGGCTACATCAGGCACCTCCAGGAGCTGCTGGAGCGCCACGCCCGGGGGCCGGAGGATCCCGCCGGCGCCCGCGCCCCGCGCCCGGCCGACTGCAACAGCGACGGCGAGTCCAAGGCCTCGTCGGCGCCTTCGCCCTGCAGCGAGCCCGAGGAGGCGGGCAGCTAGCGAGCGCCGGGCCCCCGCCCGGTCCCCCCGCGCGCCCCCAGCGGCCCGGGAGTCTGGCGGAGAGTCTCTCTCGGGGTGGTTTGCATTTCTGATGCGGTTTTTTTCCTCCACGACGAAATCTTAGGAACAAGAAATGCGTGTTTTGCGGGGAAAGTGTATTTTGACATTCTGGTTGCCCTCCCGCCGCCCCCTTACTGGTTATGCGCTTGCAAACTTAAAGGTGCTCATTAGGGAAACTCTTCCACGGTACTTCTCAAATGCACACGGAGCCGAATTCTGAGCACCGGATTCTAAAAACGAGTATTCTAAAAACTCAGGGCGGCAACAATGGGAAAAATGTCCCACAGCCTGCGGGGTGGGTACATTAGGTACACGAATATCGAATCAAATTCAACCCAACCAAAGAACTTTACAAACAAATAAATCATAGCCCTTAGGACAAGAGGAACGTTTTCCTGCATGCTTTCCTTTGGGAATTGTATTTGAAATTTAACTGACACCGTCCGTTTGGGTGAAGGTGACTCTTAAGTTGACGCTTGAGCAAATACGCATTTGCCAGGGCGTGTTGCTAGGCCAGCGCCCGCTCTTGGCTGAGTCCGTGCACGGTGGTGCTGGAGAAGACCGGGGCCATTGTTTGATAACTACCAGCTTTATCTTATCCAGAAGTGGCCATCTGGAAACTTCATAACATTCAGGAAATAACATGTTACTGTACATGATCTCGTTGAAAGAGAACTCAGATTTGTATGAAAACTTCTTAGTTGTTTCTACCCACTGGTTTTCCTTTTTTCTTTCCATCCCCGTCTGTAGTTCTCACTTCATCTAACCTTTGGTTAAACTAAAGTGACACCCCTGATTAAAAAAAAAAAAAAAAGGAAATGCACAGATGGTTGAACAAGGTGGACTGAAATTGGTATGTTCTCAAAATCTCATCACCGTGAGGGTCTCTGGGTATATTGAAATTATCTAGTGACTTTGGCTTTGTTCCCGGTCTTTGAAAAATATTTAATTTGGGTCCATTTTGTCTTAGGGACAATTATGAAATTCAGGAGATAAGTAAAGTGCTTGTTGACCTATGAAGATAAACTTCCTCTCTCTAAAGTTGTTTTCTAGTATCTTGAGTTGGCCTTTCCACGGAGGGAGGCCTGATGTGGGGGTGGCTGGCCAGCCCAAGACCTGGGCAAGGAGAGAAAACTACTCTTGGTGTGAGCACTTACAGGGCATGGTTTCATCCCCAAAGGGGCCTCATGAGTTAGGTTTTTTAGTACCTCCTTTTTACAGCTGTGTCAACGGAGGGAAGCCAATATGCAATGAATATCTTTTATGGGCCAGAAATTCTGTTGTGTGCTTTCTACATGTTGTCCTAGTTCATTCTCATTCGTCTGCGAGGTTGAGTATTACACATACGATGTGGTTAAAAAATGGGGCCTTGCCCAGGTTTGTGTTGCTATGGTTAGTTGAGCTGAGACTCCATCCTGAGTTTGACCCTAAAGCCCAGACTTGCTAGGTCTCGTTCCCTGTCCTCCCTTACTCCTTTATTTGCTAGCGGAGTGATACAGCAAACATTTCTTAATCACTCAGCAACTCAGTTTCCTCATCTGTACAGTTTCACAGGAGAAATGTAGATGAAAGACCATGGTAATCTTCAAGGTACTATCCTAAGGTAAGTTAGTCAGGTTATCATCCTTTGGAGAAAATACTCTTACTCGTACTCATACAAAATACTATTACCTAGGGACGCCTGGGTGGCTCAGTTGGTTAAGCGCCTGCCTTCAGCTCGGGTCATGATCCCAGCGCCCTGGGATCGAGTCCCACATCAGGCTCCTTGCTCGGCAGGGAGCCTGCTTCTCCCTCTCCCTCTGCCTCTGCCTGCCACTCTGTCTGCCTGTGCTTGCTCGCTCTCTCTCCCTCTCTCTCTGACAAATAAATAAATTAAAAAAAAAATACTATTACCTATATACTATGGGAAGGAGAGCCTGGTTGAAAATGATCTCTAGGTGGGCGCCTGGGTGGCTCAGTGGGTTAAGCGCTGCCTTCGGCTCAGGTCATGATCCCGGGGTCCCATGGGATGGAGTCCCGCATCGGGCTCTCTGCTCAGCAGGGAGCCTGCTTCCCTCTCTCTCTCTCTGCCTGCCTCTCTGACTACTGTGATCTCTGTCTGTTAAATAGATAAATAAAATCTTTAAAAAAAAAAATGATCTCTAGGTGGAGTTAGTGTGATTTCTTCAGTGTGTTAGAAGGAAGACGGAGTAACCCCATGGTATTAGGATTTTGCCTTCTATTGTAAATTTCCAGGGGACATGACTTGACCTGTGGAAGCTGAATCCCTGTTAAGACATATAATTACTAATATTTGTAACAATGAGTTCTGATGGATTCTGTGTTTCTGGCGGCACAGATAAATGCTTTGCAGGGATTCACAAATCTTTACATTTTCTTAAGAATGGGGCAGAGATGTTGGATTTGAAGGAATACGATGGAAGCTTGCTCTTGCCCATTCCTTGGTTACAGCCTTACTAACATCTGTCATGTATCCATTTTGGTCTTCAGACGGTGGTTATTCCTTGTAGAGGTTTCAGTGAAGCAAACTTCTCTGAGATGTATTTATTGTTGGGGGCGGGGGTGGAAAGGAAAACACTCATCTTACCTCCCAGGCTGAGCTGGAGGACAGGGTAATGCACCAAGTTGTTCAGAACCGTGAGAAACTTTTTAAGGGTCTTCCATAAGGGCTAATGACGCTCTCCGTTCCTTTGTTCTGCTCCAGCCATGGCCGGCACCTTGATGTTCTCTTTTCTACAGCAGGAATAACAACAATGAAAGAATATATTTTGTTTATATACTGTGGTTGCTTTTAAATACAGGAAAATGAAATAAAAACTTTTTTCTTTATTTACTTCTCTAAAATAAATGCACAAAATGTGTGAATAAATACAATACACCTTGCGGAGATGAGTGGTTTATAAAGAAAAGGACAAAGGCAATTTTATTATTTTTTTAAGATTTTATTTATTTGACACAGAGAGATCACAAGTAGGCAGAGAGGCAGGAAGAGAGAGAGAGGAGGAAGCAGGTTCCCCGCTGAGCAGAGAGCCCGACACGGGGCTCGATCCCAGGACCCTGAGATCATGACCTGAGCTGAAGGCAGAGGCTTAACCCACTGAGCCACCCAGGAGCTCCGACAAAGGCAATTTTAAAAGAGAATTTTATTCCACGGGCGCCTGGGCAGCTCAGTGGGTTAAGCATCCAACTCTTGATTTTGGCTCCCATCATGATCTCAGGGTCATGAGATCAAGCCCAGATTTGGGCTCCATGCTCAGCATGGAGTCTGCTTAGGAGTCTCTCTCTCCTTCTTCCTCCACCCTAGCCCCCCAAATTAAATAAATAAAATTTAAAAAAAAAGAATTTTACTCTGGGTAAAAATGCCTTGAGAGTTTTTTTTTTTAATTTATTTATTTGTCAGAGAGAGAGGGAGAGAGAGCGAGTGAGCACAGGCAGACAGAGTGGCAGGCAGAGGCAGAGGGAGAAGCAGGCTCCCCGCCGAGCAAGGAGCCTGATGTGGAACTCGATCCCAGGACGCTGGGATCATGATCTGAGCCAAAGGCAGCCGCTTAACCAACTGAGCCACCCAGGCGTCCCGAGAGATTTTTTTTTAAAGATTTTATTTATTGGACAGAGAGAGACACAGCAAGAGTGGGAACACAAGCACGGCGAGTGGGAGAGGGAGAAGCAAGCTTCCCGCTCAGCAGGGAGCTCCATGTGGGGCTCAATCCCAGGATCCCAGGATCATGACCTGAGCTGAAGGCAGATGCTTAACGCCTGGGCCACGCAGGCACCCCGCCTTGAGAGATTTTTCATGTGGTTTTGTTTGAAGCCCTCCTGAGACTAAGGCAATGATTTTGAGAAGCCTTTTGGAAAAAAATCAGGCAGTTTTTCTGGAATCTTCCAGATGGCTTACAGGAGGAGCACTAATTCAGGAATGAGACCTTTTAAAATGTTCAATCTTCCTTTTTTCCTGTGGATGGATGGTATTAATTAATGGTATTAATTAACCATTAGACAATTTGACTCTTGGAAAGAACAAAATAAATGACCAAAAAGTTATGTAGAAACAATGTGGTGAGCAAAGTTTTATGGAAATGGTGCATTCATGACAGGAGAAACATTTACCGGTGCTTTAAAATCTTCCCTGTGTTTTTTGTTTTGTTTTGTTTTGGGTTTTGTTTTTGGTCACTCAGGTCAGACAGATCCAATGATTATCATATATTGCCTTTTGGAATAGGTCCTGTGGTTCATAACTCAAACGGCTGCTCACCCTGTACGCCCCTCCCCCCCAAAGGGTGCAGAGGTGGAGGGGCTGTGATGGCGCATGCCCTGGATTGGTTCAGCACTGCCTTTCACAAGCCTGGTGACCTTGGGTAGGCTCCTGATTTCTGTGGTCTTGGTCCTCTATGGTAGGACACCTAAAGTTTAGACTGCATGATCTTTTAGGCTTTTCCAGCTCTAGAAAGCCATTCCCCTAACATGTGCCCCGATCTGGACTTGAGGAAACCAGTGTCAACAAGACATGTCTGCTTCCTGCCATATAGTACAGCGGCTCTGTTTATCATCTTTTCCTACTAGAGAGCTCCAACTCCAGGGCAGGAATTACCTTTTTTTTTTTTTTTTTTTTTTTTTGAATCCTAGTTGCTGTTACAATGTCTCATTAAAAAAAAAAAAAAATGCAGCCAGGGGTGCCTGGGTGACTCAGTCAGTGAAGCATCTGTCTTTGGCTCAGGTCATGATCTTGGGGTTCTGGGATAGAGCCCCGTATTGGGCTCCCTACTCAGCGGGGAGTCTGCTTCTCTCTCCCTCTGCCACTCCCCCTGCTTGTGCTCTCTGTCTCTTACTCTGTATCAAATAAATAAATAAAATCTTTTAAAAAATAGTTTAAAAAAAGCAAGCTATGTTATTTTTTTGTTGAATGGAATTTGAAGAACCTTCCAGTGTGGAGGGAAAATTAACCTATTTCACCTCCGTATGATGCAAAAAGGTATATGTGTTGTAACCGATGTCCAAAATGAAAAATAGTATCAGGATACAGAGAAAAGAGAGAGTTATGCCAGCTTTAAGTGGGTAGAAAACTAGGAGGAAAGGCTTTTGGAAGTGCAGCATTTGGAAGGCAAAATGGGATGAATACAGCCCACAGAAGATCCAGAGGTGGGGAGCAGGTGCCCAGAAGGCAGGAACTGTGTTTGGAGAACAGAAGCTGAGGAACAGGAAACTAGAAGCTGGCTGAGACAAGATTCTAGAAGGCATTGAAAGCCAGGCTGAAAAACTTGAACTATTGATTTTCTTTATTATTATTATTATTTAGTTTAGAGAAGGAGTGAAGTGTTCCATGCTGTGGTTGAGGATCGGTCTGGTGGCAGGAAGCAGCCGACCTAAAGGGCATTGCGGCAATGAAGAGAGATGGAGGGAGGGCCTCAGCCAAGGCAGTGGCCCCCTGAAATGGGGAGGAGGGCAGGGCTGGGAGGTGATGTGGCCACTCAGAGCCTGGGGGTGGGGGAAGAGGTAGAGGGAGATGTTAAAGTCCACTCCAGTGAGTGCCCATCAACGGAAACTGGGAACACGGAATGAGGAGCAGATTTCAAAGGTAAAAATCATATGTTAGAGATGCTGGATTGCAGATAAGCTACTTCTGTCCACAAGTAGTTGGAAATGCCAATGTTGAGGTCAGGGGGAAGTCAAAGAACTGTAGAGTGGAGAGTCATGCACCTTCGGGCAGGAATAGGAGTGGCGGCTTTGAAGAGGACTAAGAAAGAGGGAGAAGCAAGCTGGTGTGAGATCATGGTAATGACATGCAGGCATCATTTTATAGGGAGGAGGGAGTGGCTGACAGTATCATATACATCTGAAGTGTCAGGGAGTTTAGGTGAGGGGGGACCCATTGGAGTCAGGCACTGAAAGATCTCTGGAAATAAGGGCATAAAAGGGGTGGGAGGAGAAAGCAGAGGGGAGGTCGAAGCCCGCCCTTTCAAGATGCTTCACAGCCAATGAGCAAGACAGCTGGCAGGGTGCGAAGGAAAACCCAACGGAGAAAATGGCATAGCCAAGGCAGGTCTGAGCCTGAGGTTTCCAAGTGAAACAGTTCTAGCAGATTCAGAGGCTCATCGGTGACAAGACTTCCAGGACTCTGAAGTCAAGTGGAGGGGAGGGTCCTAGGGACTGGGGAGATGAAGGAACTGCACGGGCAGGGGGTTGGAAGGCAACCAGTTGAGACTAAGCTAGGTGTTTACGTCACTGAAGAAGATGGAACAGGTGTAGACAATGGCAATGAACATGAGAAGAGCATTGTATGGGAGTTGTTCCTTAGGTACCGCCCGGCTTCAAAGGCATCGAGTTAATAGTGTTTAATGGGCTGGTTAAAAAGTTGCACAAAACCCTCTGTGATGACACCACACTTCATGCTTTTATTTTTTTTTAAGATTTTATTTATTTATTTGACAGATAGAGATCACAAGAAGGCTGAGAGGCAGGCAGAGAGAGAGAGAGAGAGAGGAGGAAGCAGGCCTCCTGCTCGATCCCAGGACCCCAGGATCATGACCTGAGCCGAAGGCAGAGGCTTTAACCCATTGAGCCACCCAGGCGCGCCAATGACACTTCAAATGGTATTTGTAAGGGTGGCTCAGTCATTCAGTGTCTGCCTTCAGCTCAGGTCACGGTCCCAGGGTCCTGGGATTGAGCCCCACGTCGGGCTCCCTGTTCCACAGGAAGCCTGCTTCTCCCTCTCCCACTCCCCCTGTTTGTGTTCTCTCTCTTGTTGTCTCTCTCTGTCAAATAAACAAATAAAATCTTTTAAAAAAATAAATATTTGTATTTATTTTATATTTTATCATTTTGGGACCATATGTAACTCTGGAAAGTTCATCAGCATTTAGTATATGAAATAATGCTAATATATACAACATATATTACCCAAGAGTCTGGCAGCGAAGAACAGATGCTCAATGAACTTATTAATTTCCTTTTATTTGTGACTTGAGTATAAAAAAGATACTATTCTTACGTAGAAAAACTTCAGCAGAGGAACCATTGCAGAGGAAATGCGGTGGATCAAGGGCTGGAGAAAAAGAGAAAATAGTACCTTATTTCTTTCCCTTTGTGGAATTTCTGGGGGCAGGGGAAGGAGAATAAAGTAGTGTAGGGAAAAGGAACAGGGCTTGGAGAGTAGAAATGGTACGCCCTTTAGCCATCCAGAGGTGGACAGATGGCAACTGCTCCTTTGTCAATAGTTTATGATCTGTGGGCAACACATCAACCCTGGACTCCTGAATTTAACTGTCATCCTCTCAGTTGCAGGGGTTATAATTCTCAGTTGAATTTGAGAGCGAACTCCCATGAGGCCAAGGAAAGCATTTCCCAGGATGAGTCAGCATTACCCAGCTATAACCAAGCCAACCAAGGTTCCAGATGGTGCCCTTCCAAAAACTTTTGAGCCGTTTCTGTGTAAACACAGGTGTTCTCCAAAGCCCCCAAAGTTATCATCATCATCATCATCTCCAAAAATGGGTAGCAATCCACTTAGCAATCCAAGCAAACTTGTCACCCCGAGAACCAGACTTTTGATGGAAGTGTGGACTGGTGGGATCCTCCGCAGAGTGATCACCAAAAAGGCAAACTCTTCTCTCTGGGCGAGCTCCTCTGGACCCTTCTCTATCCGTACCACCAATCCTGTCATCTCCTCATCAGGCGGACAGGCTGCTGGGGGAGAGCAGATGGCTTAGAAGGACTTGGTCTCCTCCTTATTGGCCCATGAAACCAGAGAACTTTCCAGCTCTTTGATTCTTATCGTCGTGTGTGTGTGTGTGTGTGTGTGTGTGCGCGCGTGCACGCTACTCGAAGGCTCCCTGGGTGGTGAGATGAGTTTTTAATCCTTCCGTGGTTACTAAGCTGCGTCCTTTGGTGCAAACCTGTCAGCAGCCTTTTCCTATTGGGTTACTCACTGCCATTAACCGTGGCCAAAAAGAAAACCACAGATGCTGCAGAAGGAAGTGTGTCCAGATGATGAAACTCTCCAAACTGGTTTTTGCCTACAGAGCAAGCCTCGCGGGGGCCACTCCTGAAGACATTTCTCCTTTCCCTGACAGTGGGGGAGAAACCGTCTCTGAAGGAGGAATCCTATCTCATAGTCATGGGACTAGAAAGAGCCTTGAAAATTGACCTGATGTGACCCTGGGGGTTTTAGCGAAGTGAAGGATTAATTCAGGAGCATATTGTAGAAGCGTATCTTGTCTCTCCAGAAAGCCCTCTAATGACAGAAATTCACCACCAGCTTACACTTCCCGAGAGCCTATGGGCTGGCAGGCTAGCCCTTCGTGGGTAGTATCCTCATCCGATCACAGCGATCCTGCGGGGTATGTATTACATGTCACTTCCATTTTAAAGATGAACGGAGGCTCAGAGAGGCTAAGCGACTACACAGGTCAGTTGAAGCAAACCCTGTCTGGTTGGTCTTCATCCGTCCTTTCATCGATCAGCAACTATTGCTCGCCTGCCTGGAGCTGAAGTGTAGGAAGAGGAAGAGAGTCAACAAACAAGCATGCATTCATGTTTCGGCTGGTGACGATGGCTAAGGAGAAAAATAAAGAGGTTTTTGTAATTCAACCTTACGGGCCATGGGCATCTCTTCTCACGTGGTTCTGAAGCAGTGCTGAGCGGATTCGAATGACTGCATCACTTCGAATCACAGCAGCGTACTCGGACGTTCAGTAAGTCTCCTTGTTCGAGACCCACCGTTACCACACAGCTGAATATCCATGTTGAAACAATGAGGGACAAGTAGAATAAAGTGCATTTGGGGTCCTGGTCGATTAGGGGATGCAGTCAGCCCCCGTTCACATTCACAGCAAAGCAAGCCTGATGCAGGACATCAGAACACTTCCTGGCATCTTACTAGTTTGAGATCTGGAGGGAGAGCGAAGTGTTCTCTGCAGAAGCCGCTGGACTTCAGCTGCACCTTGACAAAGTAGGAAGAACATGGATTCCAGTCCTAACTTCGGGGCTTATTGGCTGTGTTTCCTTGGGCAAGAGACATTACCTTTCTGAACCTATTTTTCTCATCTGTAAAATTAAGGGCAGTAACACCTGTTCCTTCCCCCAGGGTTGCAGTGAAGGGGAAACATGGCTACACAAGTCAAAGACTCCTGTACACTAGAAAGTGCTGTCATGGCTGCCCATCTGCACATCAGTTCTCTGGAAGATAGGGATCCTTTTGCAGAGAAGTGCAACTACTCTATCCAATATGAGGGAAGTTCTATTCAACATAAATTCAGTTGATTAAATTCTTAAGTAGAATGATAGAAACAGTGCCATGCTAGGTTTTGTCATGTTGTCTAAGGAGAGATTCCAAAATGCAACACACACAGCAGTGTGTTATTTCTCACAATCCAGGCTTTGAGATAGGCTGGGACGTTCATCTACTGCTCTCCCAGAGGCTCGCAGCTGCTGTGAGAATGCTGCTAGAACTCCTGGATGGCCCAGTGTGGCCTCTCTCCTCGTGGGCCTTCATCCTCCAGGAGGCCTGGGCTTCTTTGTATGATGATTTCAGAGCAGCCAGAGGACAAGAATGAAGGTTGCCAGCCTTTGGAGGCCAGGACTCAGGAGTCACACAATGCCTGCTTTCTTTGGGCCAGAAGGTCACAAAGCCATTGCGGATTCGGAGAAGGAAAATTTAGATTCCACCTCTTTCTGGGAGAGACTGCAAAGTGGTGTCTAGGACCGGAGAAATGTTTGTGGCCGTGTTGGTAATTGACCTACTGCAAGTACTTTTATATGTCATTCTTTGTTTTGAAACAAACTTTTAACCAATTAATTAGTTAATTATCTTTAGAGAGGGATGGGGGAGGAGCAGAGGCAGGCAGAGAGAGAGAATCTTAAGCATAGGCCCCGTGCCCAGCATGGAGCCTGATTAGGGGCTTGATCATGACCCTGAGATCATGACATGCCCCGAAATCAGGAGTCAACCGCCTAACCAACTGAGCCACACAGGCACCCCTGAAACAAACTATTTTTAAATGATTTCAAACTTACATTAACACTGCCCAAACAGTACAGAGAACTCCCATAGTCTCCCATTCCCCCCACCCCCCCAGGTGTTCATATTTTACCGCATTTGTTCCTTTACTCGCTCTAATTACTAATAATCATTCGTCATTTTTGGAATATTCAAACATGATGTCCCATCCCCCTTCAGCACTCCAGTATGTATTTTTCCCAAGCAAGATCTGATGTATATTTTATCACCATCACCAAGCAATTCTCCAATTCTCCAATGGACACTAACGGGTATCCTATGATCTAACTCAATTCTTTTTTTTTTTTTTTTAAAGATTTTATTTATTTATTTGACAGACAGAGATCACAGAGTAGGCAGAGAGGCAGGCAGAGAGAGAGCAAGGAAAGCAGGCTCCCCGCTGAGCAGAGCCAGATTGGGGGTGGGAGGGCGGCTCGATCCCAGGACCCTGGGATCATGACCTGAGCTAAAGGCAGAGGCTTAACCCATTGAGCTACCCAGGCGCTCCCCGATCTAACTCAATTCTAACATGATCTACTGAGGTGGCCTCAGTCCCACAAGACTGCCCCCAATGCCAATGTCAACTGCAAGCCCGATTATTACCTGTGATTGTTGATGTAGTTTTTTTTGGAACTTTGGTGATGTTGGTGGGGTCCAGAGCCGACGACCACGAGGGAATTCTTGAGACATCTCTGGCACAAAAAGGTAGTTTTATTAAAGCACGCGAGACCCGGGGGCAGAAGGAACCGTGGCTATCACTGCTGCCTGCTGCCCTGGCTTTGTAAGGAGCAAGTGATTATACACCTTGGGGGTGGGGGGAGGAGAACTAAAGATAAGGAAAGTTCCAAGAGGACTTTCATACGCTGAAGGAGACTGGGGATCCTGGAGGAGTGTTAAGATCTGCGCTTCTCAAGTATTTGTCAATGGGCTGCAGGTTATAAGGACATTTAATTTTATTTACATTTCCTTCTACCTTTGTTTCGCACATCAGTTCTGGCTTTCTGGCGGTAAATCAGGAGTTCCTATGACTCCGCCCCCTTCAGAAGAAGAACCCCTTCCTCCAGTTCAATCAATTTGCTAGAGTGGCTCGCAGCACTCCGGAAACTATTTTACTGATTAGATTGCCGTTTTATTACAAAGGATATTAAAGGATACAAACGAAGAGCCAGATGAAAAAATTCAGAGAGGTCTGGAAGCGTCCTGAACACAGAAGTGCCCGTTGGAGTTTGGGGTACACCTCCCTCCTGGCACGTGGTTGCAAACTGGTTCACCAGCCTGGAAGCTCTCTGAACCCTATCCTTTTGAGTTTTTTTTTTTTTTTTTTTAAAGATTTTATTTATTTATTTGAGAGAGAGGCAAGTGAGAGAGCATGAGCGAGGAGAAGGTCAGAGGGAGAAGCAGACTCTCCGTGGAGCTGGGAGCCTGATGCGGGACTCGATCCCGAGTTTCCGGGATCATGACCTGAGCCGAAGGCAGTCGTCCAACCACCTGAGCCACCCAGGCGTCCCTCCTTTTGAGTTTTTATGGAGGCTTCGTAACACAGACATGATTGACTAAATCATCCGACAGTGGTGATTAAAGTCAATCTCCAGCTGTTCTCCCCTCCTTGAGATCACTGGTGGGGCTCAAAGTTACAACCCTCTAATCACTTGGTTGGTTTCCCCCGGCAACCAGCCCCCATCTTTAGGGGTTTTCCAAAATTCCCTCCTTAACATACATTCAGGTGTGGTTGAAAGGGGCTTGTTATGGATATCAGACACCTTTATAGCTCTTATCTTAGGAAATTCCAAAGGTTTTACGAGCTTTGTGCCAGAAACCAGGATTGAGACCAAATACATATTTCTTACTGTAAATCACAATACCACACAAGGATACTAACATGCACAAACACCAGATCAAGAAATCAACATTTAGGGGCGCCTGGGTGGCCCAGCTGAAGCCTCTGTCTTCAGCTCAGGTCATGGTCCCAGGTTCCTGGGATGGAGCTCCCCATCAGCAGGGAGCCTGCTTCCCCCTCTCTCTGCCTGCCTCTCTGCCTACTTGTGGTCTCTGTCTGTCAAATAAATAAATAAACAAATCTTAAAAAAAAAAAAAAAAAGAAATCAACATTTATACATCACTACTGACAATTTATAGATTTTCTGTGCAAATTTCATGACTGTCTCGATGACGTCAGTTTTTCCTTCTTTGGCCCAGGATCCTATCCAGGAATATACGTACATTGCCTTTAGTTGTCATGTTATTCAGACTTCTTCAGTCTGGACCAGTTTGTCAGCCTTTCCCTGACTTTCATTCCCTTGACAGTTTTCACAATATTTGCTGGAAGCTTCCTGTAGGCAAGACTAGGAATGTGGTTAGTTTTTTTTTAATGGCAAGACAGTGTGAGATGTGGGAAAAACTCTCAAGCAAAAGTAAGAGCCCTTCCCTCTGGCCACCAACAACTTGCTGGGTGAGACTTGGACAAGTTACTTGAGGTTTCTGGGCTGCATGGTGGGCTGTCCCACTCAGTATTATGTAACTCCATTTTATGCAGTTCCTGCAATTTTTGACTTCTCACTTGTTTATCTTGTTTCCACATATACGTGAGGAGCACCATTTAAAGCTGTTTCCTCTTGGGAGAAGGGACCTTGTCTCCCTTTGTTGTCCCAGGACCGGAAGAGTACTCCCATAGTGCAGACATGGTGAAGCAGGCAGGCACCGTCCTGCTCTCATGGTGCCCACGTTCTTCTGGGGAAGATAAAACAAAGAGAAGCACAAACTTCCAGGCAAAAATAGGTCAGTCACAGGGAGAAGTAGGCAGAGGGAATATAGGCAGTGATAGTGTAGTAACTTTGTATGGTGACAGATGGCGGATCCTTCGATGGCGGCTGCATTGATGGCGGTGAGCACAGCGTAATGTCTAAATGTGTATGATTGTCGAACCAACCACTCTGTTGAACAGGTGAAACTAATATAATACTGTATGTCAACTACACTGCAATTAAAAATATACTGTAATAGCTTTGTAAGGTGACGGAGGGTAACTAGACTTACTGGGGTCATTTCGTTATGTCTAAAAATATTGGATCACTGATGGACACCTGACATTAATAGGATTTGTATGTCAATTATACTTCAATGAAAAGAAATAGAGGGGTACCGATATTCAAAGAGCATTCTTTAGTTGAGACTGCATTTAGCAAGGTAAGCTTCCTGGGACTTTTTCAGTGGGTTTGTACTGCCATGACATCTGTTAAGGGCATAAATCATTTGAGAATCACATAAGCGTTACTCTGAGGACCTTTATAACACAAGCTCTTGCAAAGGTTGGTAGAATATTTACTCTCCTAGGCCAAATGAGTAATAAGATGAGAAGCGTGTGAAAAATGGGAATAATAGTATCGAATTCAGAGAACTGTTTTGAGGTTAAAGTGAGTCACAATGGGCGAGAGGCTGAGAGGCCGGTGCCCGGTACACAGTAAATGTTATGTAATGGTAGCTGTTGTTTTGGTATTAAAATAGCCATTTGCCCTATTGGTTATTGCCCTAGTGGTTTGCTGGTCACTAAGTCCCATGGATCTTTCTCAGAGCTCCTTTTCTCTGCAGTATTGAATGAGGTTAATGGAGAAACTTGCTCCCATTTCTGAGCCCGCATTGGTTGTTAATAGCCTATCTGTCTGTTCCCGCTTGGTCCCAGCAGACCGTGAGCCTTGAGGGCAGGGACCGGGTCATCATTCCCATGTCCCATTCAGGACAGAGCCTGGCTCTTTGTGGCTCTCTGGGAGTGGTGAAGGGCTGGGAGTGTGCCACCAAGGCGGAGATGGTTCTGCTCACTCTGCGTCCAGGCCTTGGCTTCTCTCTCCCCTCTCATCAATAAGCAGAGCTGCACCATCAGCCCTTGCCTCTCCTCTAAACTGGTTCTCTTGCAAATCTCTCACAAATCTCTGAATTTCTCTGAAATCTAACCATCTGTTTAATCTCTCTTCTGAGCTCCTGTAATACAACTTCAGCTGCCATCTTGTTGTCCTGTAGCCCCTTCAGTTCAATGGGGCTGACTCCTCACAGCCTTCGGAAGTGTTTTCCCCAGCACTTCCTGGTTTCTGAGAGGGGAATCCCCCATGGTTAGTACCCCCAGGCACAGAGTCCTGGATTCACTGTCAACTCCTCTTTTTAGACTTCCATCGTCTTACTGCTATGCAAGCTAAGAATCTTTTGGTTGCAAGAAAATTCAACTCAAACTGACTTAGGTGTAAATAAAAAATTTCCTTGCATAACTGGGAAATCCAAGGATATCCTGCTTCCACGCACAGATGAGTCCAGGATTTCAAATCTGAAATCACTGGGAGTCTCCTGCTTTCCTATTCCTTAGCTCTGCTTTCCTTTATGTGGGCTCCATTCTCAGGCAAGTTTGCTCATGTGGCAAGATGGCAGCCCACAAGTCCAGGCTTACGCCGTATCCTTAGCAACACCAGGGGCAAGAGAGCACCCTGTATCAGGTAATACAGAAAAACTCCCCAGATTAGCTTTTATTCTAACTGGACCAGGTGCCAATTCCTCAAGCAGTTTCTGGGGCTGGAGGTTCGAGGTGGAGGAAGTGATGCAGAGTACCCAGGTCTGGGTCTAGGGATGGAGTGGATTCACCCCAACCACGTGAACAGAGAATGGGGTTGGAATGGTTGTCAAGGGAATATGTGGGTTCCATTACCAGGAGAGAGGACTTAGGCAGGGCAGGATATCGGCTAAGGAGGCATGTGGCACAGTCTGAGAGACGGCAGATAAGGATCTGAACAGGTAAGCGATGCAGGCACAGAGAACAAAGAGAAGCATCTTCGAGATACCCAGAGGTCAGAATTGACAAGACTCATGAGGGTGAGAGAGAGGCAGGAATCCAAGATGACATGAATTTCTGGCTTAGATGGTCGGTGGGTGGTAGTGTCTTTTCTGAGACCGAGAAGAGATTTTAGAAGAGGAAAGGTGATGACTGAGTTTGCATGCTGAGTCTGACGTGTTTATGGATCCTTAGGTAGAAAAGTCCATGGAAATGGGTGAAAATGAGCCGTGATGAAGGTACATAGTGAGAAGAGGGCCAAGATCTGGCAGTGAAAGTGTTTCACTGAGTGTACCAGGAGTGGCTAATAGCCTCAGATACTGCAGAAGGTAAAGGCTAAATTGTTCCATCTAATTAGCAACTACAAAGGAACTGGTGACTCTGGTGAGTAGTTTATTGGAATGGTAATGGCACAAGCCAGGATTAAGGAGAATCAAGGGTGGGACGGGAGCTGAGGAAGCGCAGGCTTAGGGTGAAGGCATCCCTCTGAAGGAGCTTGGCTGTGATGGAAGATAGGAGGGGACAGTGTCTTTTCCCTAAAGCACGTACTCTTCGTGCGTATCAGTCAACACCTCAGTTGTCTTCAGCAGCTTTCGTTTAAACGTGTACACGTCTGTTCCACATCCTCAGCTAGACTCTCGTTCTTGAAGGCAGCCAATGACTTTATCTGTGTGAACTTCATTAAGACCTAACACAATAAAATTAAAACACTTGATCGATAAAACATGGATTTGGAGCCTGAGTAAAGGGTATTCTTACCTTAGTGACCTGGCCAAGAGTCTTGGCACCTGACTCTCCAGTTTTTGTCCCACTCTGGGAAAGAAATGTGTAGCAACCGAGCTGAGAGCAAAGTCTCAAAAGAGCTTCTCAAGCTAACACGCCACAAGTGGGCAAACGGTTCCAGGGCGCTGAGTCCCCAGAGGCCCTCGGTGTTTTGAGGGGTACCTTAATTTACTGATTTGTGGGTGATAAAACAAGGCAAAAGGAGACATCTGGTTTAGACACATTCATCAAGCAGAATAAAACCTTTACAGTTCATCACAGAATCCTTAATGGTAGCCTGAATCTGGCCTGTCCCGGCAAGGCCAAGCCATCCCATTTAAAAGAAATTTTGGTGAGTGCTCTGAGCATCAAAAGTTCCAGACTGGACTTGGCTGCTTCTTGTACTGACGAGGAAAAGCAGCACAAAATGGTTATAGGAAGTAGTGTGATTTCAGGAAAATAGCATTAAGCTTGATAGCCAAAAGACCTAGTTTTCTGTGCCTCTGTGTCCTTAGTTGGGTGCCCTTGGGCTACCTGCTGGATCTCTCTGAGGCCTTATTCTGATTTGTTATGAGGGGATAATACCTACTTTCCAACCTCATTAAACTCTGGTGACTGGCTCACATCATCCTCCTTCCCTCACCATTCAGTAAGAACTCAAACTCGGTATAAAAACACTGGGTAAACTAGAGAGCAGGAACGGTGATGTTTAATGTGTTAAGCTCCAACTACATGCTTGGCACTTTGTTTATTCACTACCTGTTCACAAGCTACAACTTAAATCACCACTCACTTCTCTGTGAACGCCCCTCCCCCATATCATTGTCCTCTCCTCGAATCACTGGCGTTGCATACTAGTTCTAGGGCAAGAGCTTCTACAGATCCCGATCTATTCAAATGACTTGGCATACTCCAACGTGCCTGATTGATAATTAATAGCATCGTCATCATCAGCAAATCCAGATGGCCACAAATTATGCTCTCTGGATATAAAGTTCCCAGAGTCAAGCAACTAGAGCACATGCAAACACAATGATATAAGAATTTAGAACGAGCTGGTGTTGTGTGTTGGAATTCCAAGCACAAGGAATGGTAGGTACATTTCTCAGTAACACCAGTGAAGCCTGCAGGGAATTTTCAGAAATGGGAGACAGAAAAACTTTATAATGAACATGAGGAAACCAGCAATCTCAAGCAGACAAAAAAAAAAAAAGTTCAGATTTTCTGTGCTTGTTTTTTGAAGGTTAAATGAAGTAGAATTTGGAGATCACAATGGGATTTGCAAGATTTAATTCAGCATTTAAATCGTCATCTCCTTGCTGCTCCAGGAAAGATATCAAATTAGAAAATGAGTGATTCTTCCTAGTTTGCTTATGTCTCATCAACTGGTTTTCCCATCCCTCTGCTGCTGACGGTGATGATACAGCCCATCGTCAGTGTGAAGTTTTGAGATTACTTATAAATGGGCTGACTTTAGGGGCGCCTGGGTGGCTCAGTGGGTTAAACCTCTGCCTTCAGCTCAGGTCATGGTCTCAGGGTCCTGGGATTGAGCCACGTATCGGGCTCCTTGCTCAGCCGGGAGCCTGCTTCTCCCTCTCCCTCCATTTGCTTACTTGTAATCTCTATCTCTGTCAAATAAATAAATAAAATCTTAAAAAAAAAATAAATGGACTGACTTTGGAGGGCTTTAAAACGGACCAAGAGGTGCAGTGTTAAGGACTCCTCCTCATGCCTGAAGGAGCCAGACAGGGCCTTATGGAAGGGTGTTCTAGCTGTGCATGTGTGCATGGGCTTGGGGCACTGTTACTCAGGGCAATAAGCTGGTGATGTCCACTTCATTTGAGCATTTATTAAGTATTATTAATATTAATTATTGTTAAGTATTGTTGAGTGTCTCAAATGGGAAAATAACATCTCCAGAGAAAGAAAATAATGTTTATACCTTTCTTTTTGAACTCAAAATGTTAACCATTACTTCCTACGGTCATTTAAAGGGCCGAGCTCACTGCAAATGCCACATTCAAGACAAGTTCACAGAGCAGAAACTCCCCCCATGAACCATTCTCTGTACCCCCTCCTCCCTTTCAAAGCTTCTAATAAAACTCAACATATGTATTTAAGATGATGCACAGCATTTCTTGAACTGACATCAGTTAGTTTTGGGAGGGGATCTTGCTTTAAATTAGTTTCAAATGACACGTCATTAAGCAAGCCCGGTCAGGGGGAGTCAACGCTCCGCTGCTCAGCCCTGGAGAACAGAGCGGCTGCCGGAAGTCTGCTTCTCACCTGAGGTGCCCTCCAGCGTTCACTGGGAACCCGCATCCTTGAGTCATGTGTGCACAACAGCAGCTGGTCCAGTCTGAAGGCACACAGAGTCTATAATTATTACATTAACAGTCCTAACTGGTTTGCTGGGTATGTTCAAACTCTACCATCAACATATTTAGGTGACTGGGAGCTCAGAGTGAAGACATGCTAGGCTAATTCATATCAGACCTTTTTCAGAAGAAGCCTAGCTTCTACAGCCTTCCAAACGGCAGCATCTAGAAGGTACTCCAAGGAGAGTTTTTACTGTAAGCTGAAGGGTAAGTTTTAGGAAAAGAGTATTTTAGAGTGAGTCACTGAAAGCAACCTGGGAGAAAATCAGGCAACAGCACTAAGCAAAGTGAATCAAGCACAAATACTAACTGTCCTAAGAAATAAACGATTAAGCACAAGATAAAACAACATATTGCAACTTTATTAGATTTTTCTATTTTACTGGCTGTTTGGACTCAACAAAGGCCTTAGTAACCTGTCCCTTCCACATCTTCAGGTGTCACAGTACAGAACACGAAATCTGCTTAGATGGCACCAGTCAACCTGTCCAACAGAACCGCCGCTAACACCACAGTCATGTAAGGCTTTTATAATAATTCAACCACAAACATAAAGATACTCAACATTCTGTGCAGGTTCGCCGCCGCTGCTGTGCAAGACCTCACGCCGGGACAGCTGACCAGACCAGGCCTGCTTACCGACAGCTCCCCACAGGCGCCTTGTGCAGGTACAGCAGAACTCTGCCTCACGTTTAGGAGGAGCAAAGTAGTAAGTCTATGGAAAATTACTCTGAGTCCCTATTCCGACACCTCTGTGCATGTTCTCTCCTCAGCGTGTCCCACTATCCATTCATCTTGCATCTGGAAAGGACGCCGTGGGTGCTTTCCAAGTGAGAGTGGTGGTCAGGGTTTTGCTGGGTTCAGGGGAAGGGGATGGATGGGTGCGTGAATGGACAAACTGACAAAAGGAGGAGGGAAAGGAAACATTTGAAAACCTTATTTACTAGAACGCTCTTCATGACTCATATTATAAACAGGGCTTGCTGTAAAGAACTTCATTCTGTGGGCTACACATTTCTATGACTGAGTTAGGCAGTATCTTGATCTACACCCACCCCCAATACTAAAACCTGGGCGACAATCAGGGAGGACAGTTGGGACTCCTCCCGGAAGGTAGTGTTACAGGCCTGGCTCCCGAGAGCAGCCGCCGCCCACCAGCCCCGCGGGAACGGACGGTTGCAGCTGTGCACTTGGGAGCCTGCGGGCCTGGAGTCTGATGTCTGAGGAGCGTTTTAGTCCACCTCCATCCCACGAGGGGCAGTGGCGCTGGCGGCTGCGGTCAGCGTTCTATCCTTTGATGACAGCAATCGGTCTCAGCTTAATGGCCTTCTTGCTGATTCCAGCATCATGGCAGGTGTTCACCACGTCTGTCACGTTCTTGTACGACTCGGGAGCCTGAAGGGGAGGAGTTAAACACTGTAAAAATCTACTTAAAGTGTAATCCTTGAAACCATTAAACTTAACGTGGGATTAAAGAAATGCACGTTTAAAATAATACTGAGTTTTCTTTTTGGTGTGTGTATCAAAGACGATGACTGAACTAAATGTTGGTAAGAGGATAGTAACAAACACTTTTACCTGGCTTTATATTTTTTCTGTATGTCTCATAGTTTCCCACTGAATATATATGACTTGTATAACTAGCAAAAGCAGCAAACGTAACTGAATAAAACACACACAACACTAATACCCAACAGAAAGGAAATGCATCAGACCATTATCTTTGGTTGGTAGTTACTGGCCGCTCCGATTTGCTTTATTTCTATAGTTGTCAAAATTTCTGGAATGAATAGCTATTGCCTTCACAATAAGGGAAAGTTATTCAATGCACCTGTATTAGCAACATCGTCTGTATATTTGTGTGTCTATGCACGGACATGCACACTCTTCTGAGTTTCCAGCAAGACCTCCGCCCTCCCTTCCCAGCCAGTCACTGTCCTGCCATTCAGAACTAGTCTCATCACACATCCTCTCTCTCCCTGTTCACTGGAGCACAGCAGCTCCTCTCAGCGAATTTCCATAGGGCTCCGTGCACACCTTTTGCTAGCTCATCTCCCATTCCCTTCCAATTTCTAATTGTCACACCACAGTCTCTGGACTCCTTCCAGTGAGTCATGTGCAGAATCCTCTCCCTGCTGCCCTCTGCTCGGAACATTCCCTTCACCCTCTTGTTCTTGCGGAGACAGAGATCTCTTCTAGGGATGTTACTTTCACTTCTAACTTGCTGAAGTAGTAGCTATTTTCCCTCCTAAATGGGGTCCTGTCATTAGGCCCAAGAGTGCGCCAGGTGTCCGTGCTCAGCTTGGTACTTTCTGGACTATTCCCACTCCCTTCTCTCTAAGTCCTCGCTGGTCATCGTGTCTCACTCCCTCTTCTTGCTGCAGTTACCTGCTAGACTCGGAAGCACTCCCTAGCATTACTGGAAGACTTCTCGCTCCTGGCTCTCTTCCACTCTATCCTGCTAGAATTTCAAATGGATTCAATATTTAGCAAGAGGACCCTTCTCAGTATCTTGGCTTCTAGCTCCCTGACTGTCGATCATTCCCTCCCAGCCAGGGCCATAACCCAGAACCTGTCATTATCAGTGATTACCACTCCTTTATAATCTCCGTCTCAAGCACGCCGGGCTGGCGACCACCAGGTTTCCAGCTCACTCCCTCCTGTGCGCCTTCTCCAGCAATCCGTTAGCCCTGTGGGACATATAATCTCCCTGCAAGCCCTCAACAGCCTTGGTTCTCTTCCACTGCATTATACTTGCAAAGCTGGTCAAAGTTAACTCAGTATCTATTTCAAGCCTGCACCTGTACAGCTGATACAGTTGAAAAACACCCAATCACTGAATTTAGCACAAGGAGGCCCCGGCTGCTATGCGGGCACCCACCCAGAATCTCGCCGGGCTGATTACTCGTTCTCATACATGGTGATCTTCTACCTCCTCCTGCATCCTCACTCTTAGTTGCTGATACTACTTTCTATCACACTAAAAAAAAGAGAAACCATCAGAACAGAATCTCCGTATAATCTCACCACCACTTCCCTGACTACCCGCATCCTACCTTCTCTTTTATTAAGGATTCATTTTCTGGGCTCCTAGCAAGGACCAACCCCATCCACTTGGGACACTCGATCCCATCTCCTCTCATCTATCCAAGGACACTGCTCCAGTGATCCCCCCCTTTTCTGCATCATCAATTTCTCTTCCAGATTCTTCTCATCAGCGTGCCAGATCATGTTACTCTTATGCTCAAAATTCTCCAATGTCTTCCCATCAACTCAGAGTAGGAAGAGCAAAAGTCCTTCTGTAAAGGAAAGGCAAGGACTAACACGATCTGGTGCTCCTAACCTCTGACCTCAGCTCCCCCTTGCCTGCTCTTGTCAGGGGCCTCCCTGCTATTTCTCCAACATCTAAGCATAATCTCGCCTTAGGATTTCTCCACGTGGCTGTTCTCTCTGCCTGGAAGGCTTGCCCCTAGATACCTACATAGCCCACTCCCTCATTCCCTTTAGGTCTTCAAGTGTCACCCCACTACACCCTATTTAAAACTGCACCCACTTCCTATCTTTCCCTATCCCTGTCCCATTTGTACTTAATAGCACTTACTGTCATCTAACATGCTACATTTTTTATTATGTGCTAAGTTTCACAAGAAAGGGATTTGTTGGTTTTGTTCTCTGCAGTACCCCTAACATCTAGAATAGCACCTAACTAAAGATGTATAGTGTTTCCTGAGCGAACGAACAAATCATATGTAAAACACACACAAAAGGAAAATACCAAATGTCAATAGAAATGATCTCTGATTGGTGGAAATTTAGATGTTTTGTTTTCTCTTCGCATTTTCCAAAATCTCTTAGTGAAACAGGTGTTATTCTTTTTTCTTTTCTTTTCTTTTTTTTTAGGGAGGGAAGAGGGGGACAGAGGGAGAAAGAGAGAAAGACTCTTAAGCAGGCTCCATGCCCAGCACAGAACTCAGCTCGATCTCATAACCCTGAGAGTGTGACCTGAGCTGAAACGAACAGTTGGATGCTTAAGCAGCTGAGCCACCCAGGTGCCCCATAAATAGGTGTTATTCTTTTGGGTGGGGGGAGATTTTATTTATTTATTAGAGAGAAGGAGAGAGAGCGAGGGCATGCATGCACAAACATGGGGAGCAGAGGAAGAGGGAGAAGCAGGCTCCTCTCTGAGCAGGGAGCCCAACATGGAACTTATCTCAGGACCCTGGGATCATGACCTGAGCCAAAGGCAGATGCTTAACCAACTGAGCCATTCAGGTGCCCCATACTCTTAAAATCAGAGAAAAAAATTACTTGTTATTAAGAAAAAAGTCTTTGTCATACTATGTGACTCAGTAAGTCTACTCTTGGGATTTCACTCTCATTATTAAAAACAGCTGGCTGGGGCCCCTGGGTGGGCCAGTTGTTTAAGTGTCTGCCTTCACCTCAGGTCATGATTCCAGGGTTTTGGGATTGAGAACCATATCAGGCTCCAGCCCTGCATCAGATTCCCTGATCAGCAGGGAGATTGCTTCTCCTTCTCCCTTTCCCTCCGCCAGCTGCCCAACCTGCTTGTGCTTCCCTCTCTCTGTCAAATAAATAAAATCTTAAAAACAAAACCCAGAACCAAACCAAACCAAACCAAAAACAGCTGGAAAAAAGCTTCACACATTACAATTTAATTTATAGTAGCAAAAATTTGGAAGCCACTTAAATGTCGAACATGGGCAGAAACTTATGGTCCTTAGCTGGTAGAATATTTGACAATCATTAAAAAGTGATGCTTACAAACAGTATTACAGTAACATGCTAAATTAAAAAAAGAAAATAGCAAAAAAAGGGGAGAAAAAGAAATTAGAAAGAGGACTACAAAATGTAAACTATGATTATAATTAGTTTAACAACAACAAAAAAGCATTCGGGGGAAAAAAGGAAAAGACAGTTAAGTGTCCTAAAAAGGGAGGTTAACAGTTGCGTTAGGATACTGAGTTTCTACATGATTTTTCCTTTACTCTTAAACTTTTAAAAAAAGTTATGCTGAAAAGTTATTCTAAAACTGAATATGTACATACATATAATTTAAACAAAATCTTGGCTTCCTTGTGAATCAAATAAAACTGTTGTCTTTTAAATCTGCTTTCAAATTCTAATATATAATAGCTGTGCAAAAGAAAGGTTAAAATGAGGGGCGCCTGGGTGGCTCAATGGGTTAAGTTGCTGCCTTCGGCTCAGGTCATGATCTCAGGGTCCTGGGATCGAGCCCCGCATCGGACTCTCTGCTCGGCGGGGAGCCTGCTTCCCTCTCTCTCTCCATCTACCTCTCTGCCTACTTGTGATGCTCTCTCTCTCTGTGTCAAATAAATAAAAAAAGAAAGGTTAAAATGAATCGGCTCAAACAATTTTAAAGTTTAATACATAGAAAGGTTAAGAATCAGGGCGCCTGGGTTTTTCAGTTGGTTAAGCGTCTGCCTAAGACTCAGGTCATGATCCTAGCAGATTCCAGGGTCCTGGGATCCAGTCTGGCTTCAGACTCCCTGCTCAGCAGGAAGCCTGCTTCTCCCTCTCCTCCCTGCTCACTACCTATCTCTCTCCCTCTCAAATATATAAAATCTTAAAAAAAAAAAAAAAAAAAAAAATCATTCTTGTGACTTGCCTTGTAATTAATCTCCAAACAAAAGACAATGATAAACTATAATTGAGGTTATTTAAAAACAAACAACATAGTATCTGATAAGCAATACCAAAAATTATGCTGTGTAGTAGCATAAATCACGGAGAGTTTTATGCTGAATATTTATCAAAATTTCACTCACCTCTTCCATAACCAGTTTGGGTGACGCAACACGGATTGCGATTCCCATATCTGCCAGTTTGTCCAAGACATCCTGGAAATCCAAATTACGACGAGATTTTGCCCGGGACAATGCACGGCCCTAGATTAGAAAAGAAATGAACTTTACTTTATAAATTCTGAGCTACAATTTATTTTCAACTCCAGCAATTATTTAATCCTTTGGAATTATATGCTTTTTCCTTTACTTCTTTTAGAGTTAGGAAATATTCTTTTTTCTTTTTAATCAACCTTAGTTTTTTCGTTACAAATCTCATATCCTTCTAGAAAACAACTTTCCATCTATACAAAACATTCAGTATTGAGAGATTTAGATCTATATTTCTAATTACAATTATCAATTCAATATAAATAAATTGATTTTAGTCATAAACAGTAGGTCTGTCATCATAAAAACTTTGTGCCTTGTGATTTGAAACAGTTTGTCAACTTTGGCACTACTGACGTTTTGGGCCAGATAATTCTGTGTCACAGATTGTTCAGCAGCATCCCTGGCCTCTGCTAGATGCCGGTACCAAAACTCCCTACCTTTACTGTGACATTTAGAAAAAAAAAAAAAAAAATCCCTCCAGGTGTTGCTAATGAGATGTGCTGGTTTTGATCACTGGGCTACAATGAGGAGTTTGGAGGCAACTGGAAATGAGAAAGGATCAGAGAAAAAGGAAAGCTCAGATATGTTTGTTAGGGTCTGTCTTATGAGAAGGTATTCTTGAGTTTTAGTTTGGCACTCCATCACTAGCTAAGCACTCTCATGGCTCAGAACAGGGGTTGGCAAACTGGTTTGTGGTCCAAATCTGGCCCACCACATGTTTTCTGCAAATAAAGTTTTATTGGAACACAGTAATTCCCATTGGTTTATGTATTGTCTATGGCCGCTTTTTCACTTCAGTGGCACAAGGGAATAGCTACTACAGAGACCCTATGGACCCAAATATCTACCGTCTGGTGCTTTACAAAGTTTGCCAACCCCCGGCTTAGAAGAGGCAATACGGTGAAACAGATGTGCATCTATGCATGGGCTCTGATGTGCGAATCCCCCAAATCTTGAGTGGACCTACCTAGAAAGGAACAAATTATGCAAATGACTAGGTCCAGTGAATCGCTGACATAAGATGTGATGTGACCCTGCATCAGTCAAAGTTGTATTCGTGGGGCCAGTGTGGCAATTTCCCAGGCTGGATTTTGTGGGCTTGCAGAGATGGGCAACAGTCCCTCGCCGTACAATGACTCCACTAAGGTAGAGATACTAGGTGATCTTAGTTGGTTCACTGGACAGTATGTATCATGAGAATAAGTTCAGATAGAAGACAAGACAGATCCAAACTTCAACTCTGTTAATGCCCAATCAGTTATGTCTACCTGTCGAAACGTAAAATGACGATTAAACTGAAGAGAGCATTTCTAAGTCAGTTTCTGTTTTCCTTACCGCTCCATGACAAGTTGTTCCAAAGGTCTCAGTCATGCCCTGTTCAGTGCCAGTAAGAACGTAACTACAGGTGCCCATGGTGCCGCCAATGAGCACTGGTTGGCCAGTGAGCTGAGGAAGCACACACAAATCAGACATATCACCATTTAGAAAAACTTTAGATGAGCTTTTTATGCCTGAGATTTACACTTCCTCTTGCACTGCAGGACTGTGGGAGGAACCTGGGCCTCTAAATACATTGCTTTCCTGGCTGTTACTATGACATTACTTTAATTCTTGGATAATTGAGAGGGAAGTGGAAGGGAGTAAAAAAATGTGAGGACCAGAAAAGCAGTAGAGACAGACAACACAAGAGCAAAGCCCAATTCAAATGTTTAGGGAAACGTCATTAGGAAGAACTTCCCAGGACAAGGTGCCTGACCTCTCCAGGGTTTCCTTATTACAGGGAAAATGAGAGCAGGCTAAGGGCCCTTCTACCTCTACCACAGCCAGAGAGCAAAAGAGGAGGAGAGAGGAACAGACTGAGTTTAATCTTAATCTTGCCTTCCAATCATTCAGAGGCCTTGAAAAGACCACCTTTACGGAGTAAAAGATGCCCCACCGAGGATGTTTTAGACCTCCCACGGCAGGCAGAGATGAGGTGGGAGTCACTGTTTCACAGAAGACGGGAAATCACCGTTCCCAGGAAGGAGAGACCTTTCCCAACTACTGCCTTTCTGTTTAAACTCGCTCATGTTCAGAACGACCTAAATCACGCCCCCACGGCTTAACACCGCAAATGGCTTAGTACACACTTGGTAGTCGACAGCAATGAGGGGATGGTGAGGAGGGAAAGCTCGGGTGGATCCCTTCCTGTGAACCAACAGCGTCCGTTCCTTGCCGTCCACCACGTGCTGCTCTACTTTGGCAATGTTGTGAGAAACGTCATAGATCACATGCAGGTCCAAGTCGTCGGGGGTTGTGTTGAAGACCTTGGCAAAAGCCTAAAAGGACAAGCCCATGTTAAAAGCAGCCAGAACCAGCTCTTCCGAACTCCTCTGACTTCAGCTGGTCTGTTCCTATGGGGAGTGAGGAATTTACGAGCTCAAGTACAGCAGTATTATTAATCTTCACATAAAATACAAAAACCAACTTTTATATGACATTGCAAATGCCAGTCCAGAAATTCCAACTCTGACTGGAGAGCTGCTGGGCGACTCTTGATCCCACCCTTCAGAACAGCTTCTCCCTCAGCCGTTTCGTCTTCGTGAATGCACGTCTATCCTATCTGATGCTCAAGGCAAATTCTAAAAACGATTTTGGCTTCTCTTCTTCTCCCATTCCCCACACCTGATACTCTGCTGCTTTGGTTTAAGGAGACATCAAAAGCCTATAGGAGACTATCAAAAGATAGTCTGCCAATATTTCCAATATTTATCCCATAGATTTTGAAAACTGGATTCTGTAGGCTCTGTTTTAAACCTCATCACGAGTAACAGAAGAGCAACTTCAACCGTACCTGACGGGTTAGGAACGTCATGGAGGAGCGGTTGACCCAGGCATAGTTCCCAGCAGCTGCCATCCCCTTCAGGTAGTCCTGACCCTCTGGGGAAGCGATCCGAGCACAAGCCAACTGCCGGTCGTTGACTATAATCTTGTCTCTCTTCATGGCTTTTTCCATAGCTACCAGGGCATCTGGACAAGACAGAAGCAAGTCTAAAGAGGCTGCTTTTCCCTTTATAATTCAGATTTATTGCACAAAATTGGGCTACATTCAAACCCATTTTTTAAAAAGCAAATAAAATACAACTTTTCTTTTGAAGTGTTTCTAGGTTCATCTATTTGCTTGGTCAAGACATAGTTACTGAGAATCTTCTGTCCGTGCTGTGTGACACAAAGTATGTGGATTACAAAGCTAACACCTTCCCTGCAGGAACCTGGAAAGGGAATGAGAGGTGTACACACACAGCAACAACATGGTCTTAGTTTCTCCTTTCCTGGCATGACAATGAATGAACACAAGTAGTAAAATATATTTTATTACTGTCATAGTTTTAAAAAATAGGGGCGCCTGGGTAGCTCAGTGAGTTAAAGCCTCTGCTTTCGGCTCAGGTCATGATCCCAAGGTCCTGGGATCGAGCCCCACATCGGGCTCTCTGCTCCGCGGAGAGCCTGCTTCCTCCTCTCTCTCCCTTCCTGCCTCTCTTGCCTACTTGTAATCTCTGTCTGTCAAATAAATAAATAAAATCTTTAAAAAAATAATAATATTCTAGTGATTTAACAGAAAAGAACTGGAGACAAGTTGCTAGAAGAGCAGGAAAATCAAATCCATGGCCAAGTGTAGAGAAGTACTCAGCAGAGAATTTGGAATTAGTAGTCAGTGCTCCATACATCTGCTAGATTAAATATTCTAATGGGTCACACTGGCCCAAATTATTAAATGCCCATAGGATGAAATGCATACACAAGGATGAACTACATAATACACAACTTAAGGTTTATAGTAACTTCCACATGCATATATACCTTCTTATAAATGCACAAATGCTTTCACATGTCCTATCAGTCATCCAAAGTGACCCTGCTGCTATTCGCCTGCCTTCTGCTTTTGTCCATGCTGTCTTTTGATCACGAATGTCCTTTGTGCATGACTGTCCAAATTGCAAACAGTATGTGTTCAACATGCCACTTCCAATGTATTTTTTCTAAACGCTTTATATAGACTGTCTTATAGTATTTTATCAGGTATTTCCTTTTCATTTTAATTAATGTGATTATCTCTTTTTTGAGATACTGTGAGGGCAGTTCCTTGCCAATTTCATCACTGAATCCACCACCACACTTAATCTTGCAGTACAGGTACGTGAGACACATTTGCATAAGTGTATAAATGAAACAGTATATGTGAAGTATTTAATCTCCTATGACAACATCAGTGAAATAGTAAAAACCTACGCAGTATATAGTTCTAGAGCTTCCTCTCTGAAATCTCTATTTGGTTCCCCATAAATGCATGTTTGAGCACTGAGTCAAAAATGAGAATATACCTGTGGCTACTTGGTGGCCCAAGCCTCTGCTTCCACTGTGGATCATCACACACACCTGTCCCTTATGGTCGATGCCCATTTTCTTAGCTGCATACTCATTGAAAATCTCATCCACAACTTGGATTTCTGCATAGTGGTTGCCTGCTCCCAGGGTCCCCAACTGCAAAAGTAAGAATGTCTGATAAATTGGCTTCTATTCCGCTTTTAAAGATTTATTTATTGATTTTAGAGAGACAGAGAGAAAGAGTGCCAATGTGCATGCACAAGATGGGGGAGGGGCAGAGGGAGAGAGTCTTCATGTAGACTCCTCACCGAGCAGGGAGCCTGACATGGGGCTAGATCTTACGACTCATGAGATCATGACTTGAGCAGAAACCAAGAGTTGGACACTCAATGGACTGAGGTGCCAGATTACTATTCTGCTTTTTAAAAATACATTTAAAAAGCAAATTGATAAAATCAACCAGTAACAAAAAATAATCAGTTTTATACAATAAAGAAATTTCTGAGCCTCAGAAATGCTTCATGCATTTAAAGCTATACACAATAAAAACATGGTAGATTAGCTCCTGAAACTCATTGTATCATTACGTGCTTGAGATATATACAAATATGTACTGAAAGCTTCATAAACCCAAATTCAGACCATTAAATGGCTCATAGGACACTTTAAATGTGGGGACACAAGGGTCAAATTTTGGCATAAACTCATGAGTGTGGATTTTTAAACAAGGTCCAAGTTCAAATGATTTTTGAAACATCTATGAGTTTGCGGAAACCTACCATTACCCACCACTAAAAATACATCCTGTAACTGGAGCTGATAGAAGATTCAGGGACCGCAGCACAGAAGTGCTGGAAGAATCTTTAGAGGCTGCCTAGTTTTAACTACTGTGATTTTCACATAAGAAAACCAGACTCAGAGGGACGCCTGGGTGGCTCAGTCAGTTAAGCATCTGCCTTTGGCTCAGATCATGATCCCAGGGTCCTGGGATTGAGCCCTACATAGGGCTCCCTGCTCAGCGGGGAGCCTGCCTCTCCCTCTGCTTCTCCCCTGCTTGTTCTCGCTCTTTGACACAATCTTAAAAAAGAAAAGAAAAGAAAAGAAAAGAAAAGAAAAAAGAAAACCAGACTCAGGCAAAAAAGACTTGCCCACAGTCACAGTGAATTAATGGCAATGCCATCACCACTAACTATAGATATCAAACGTGATATATTTTTATCTCATGGATAAGACAAGGTATGTCTCCTCACCTTAGACTCCAGAAAACTCAGCCACATCTGTGAACTGTCAAAGTATGTATGTATGTAATTTGGGCATTCATTTTTAAGCCTCATACTGATAGACTGTTCTTCTCCCATCCATTTCTAATTCAGCGCATCTTGTTTTATGAACACTGACACGTTCCTAACAGTTTTTTAGAAGAGTAAGAATGTGGTATAAACAAATTTGTGTTCTTTTTGATATACTGTGAAAAATCTGGGGATATATTTGCTACACAGAAGACAATATTTTCACCTCAACAGAAACACAGGAAACCCCTCCCCCACCCAGCACACTGCCCCCCCAACGTGTTACCTGAGGGAGGCCTCTCTTCTTAGCCCGTGCGGAGACCTTGTTGGGGTCGGCCTGCAACATCCTTCCGTACTCCTCACAGTGCTCCTTGTCCTCAGCCCAGGCATAGCCTTCCCTCAGGGACCAGTCCACTCCCATCTCCAAGGCCTCCTCCAAGTCTCTGAGGGAGTAATAAGGTCTGGTCATTTCACGGCCAAGACAGAACAAAAGCTGAGATGACCACATCTCAAAAGGCCAGAAAGAAACAGTCTATCTACTCTCGCCTATATACCAGGCGCTCTGCTAGATGCCATGTTTATGCTCTCAGCAACTCCAGTTTTTTTGGAGGAAAGCAGCTATGTACATAATTGCGATATAAAATAGTAGGATCGTATTAGAGACAATTATAGCTCTTCAGACATTCATACAGTCCCTTTTCCTCTTTAAATCTTTTTTACATTAGATTTGCCTCTCTGAAAGGCAAAGACAATTTCTGGCATCATGTAACTATCATCTTATGTACCACCATCTACCACTAACTTTGCCACAGCTACCCCTTCATTAATAACTTATGAAAAACTATAGCCAAATAATAAACCCATGTAAATGCCTTCAGGTGGCACAGGAGGAACTTGAAGGTACCTCTGCAGAAATACTATATGGCTTCAGTGCATGTGCATCTGAAGGGGCACATACATTACATCCCTACAAGGAAGCAGCCTTGATCTAAGGGTCAGCCCTCCCAACATACTATCTGGAAGGTTAAATGGTCAATGTCATCTCCCCACTACAGCCCATTTCAAATATTATTTATGATACAGGACAAAATTCCTATCTAAAATATTTATGAAGATCTTAGAATTTATATGTTCTAGGTACGCTTTTCAAACCAGGGCTGCATGTCAGGGGCCACGTTAAATCACAGATCTTCCAAATGTATGTTTACTCCAAGTTTTTTTGTTTGTTTGTTTTGCTGGAGGGGAGCCGAATAGGTAATAGCTAGAAACACAATGGTATTAATGTATGTACACAAATATAATTAGAATGCAAAAGTTACATGAATTTTAAACATAAGACAGAAGATGCCAAAGAAACGTTCTTGTTAAGCACATGTTCTGCAAAGTTAAAGACGCACAGCTTTGCATGAGCCATGACGGTACCGTCAATGAGCATCGAAAAGACCGTTATGCTGTTGTGGCCTTCAATTTCATTCTCTACGGCTGAAATATTTAACATCCTCAATAAATACACAACATTCAGTGCTATCATTCAAAAAGGGAGGTCGTGGCTAACTACAGGCTCACCGACAAGAGGCAGTTCAGAATACAGCCTCTGAAGCCAAAGGATCTTTGGTTTGAACCCTGACTTTACTTACTAGCTTACTACTACCTCTTTAAACCTCACTTTCCTTTCTTGTCAGTTGGGAATAAATTAGGGTTATTATTGAGATGACATGACATGACATGACAGATGTACATGATAGCACAGCGCCTTCCATGAAGAAGTGCTCGATAACTGTTAGTGGGCCTTTTTCCATTATAAACTCGATTGTGTGTCAAAGCTGTTCTAATGAACGTCATGTGACCAATCTCTCTAATCAACAGGGGGAGGGGTGCAGACCTCACATGTAAAAGAGTAATTCATTACCACTCCCTGAAAGGTGAATGAACAATCCCCATCCCCCAGGCATCCTGCACTGGTTCTGAATATTTCCTTCCCAATCCGTTTACTGGAATCTTGTCCTCTTACTTGGCACTCATGGGGATGACCCCTTTTGATCCCACACCGACAGGAATGTGGTCGAACATAGCCTGGGCGAGCTGCTCCTTCACAGGCTGGACATCGCTTTCGTCTAAATTGGTTCTTAGCAAGCGCACACCACAGTTGATGTCAAAGCCGACGCCACCTGCGAAATAGAGAAGTTAGTCACACATCAGCAAAACCGGGCAGCTGGGCAAGGTTACCTGTGGTTTCTCACCATTAACATGGGTTTGAAAGACAGCTCTTCTTTTGAAGATCATTTTTTAAAAGCAGCCCACAAAGTAGGTAAAGTCTGATGACATCAAAACATTTAAAGTAATGTCCATGCTATGGGTACTTTGTAGGCCAGGAAGGTGGTAATGAACAATGAGTATCATCTAGATGAGGTTAAAAAAGATGTATACAACTAGACATTAATCATAATGATGATAACGAGAGTAATCACTTACCCAGTATTTCCTAAGGGCCTTGTACTGTGCTAAGTACTTCTCACAGCTTAGGTCATTTACTCCTCACAGTAATGCCACATGGAATTAACATGACTAACATAACATTTGCCTGAGAATTAACTGGGACACAGAGAAGACACATAATTTGCTGGCAAAGCGCTTCCGTTTGTTTTGTAGCCAGTGTCTAAAAAGTGCCTGGCATATAGTAGAAGCCCAAATAATTTTCCGTAAATGTATGCTTTACTTGATATATTTTTTAAAGATTTTATTTTTACTTATTTGACAGACAGAGATCACAAGTAGACAGAGAGGGAGGCAGAGAGAGAGGAAGGGAATCAAGCTTCTTGCTGAACAGAGAGCCTGATGCGGGGCTCGATCCCAAGACCCTGGGATCACGACCTGAGCCGAAGGCAGAGGCTTTAACCCACGGAGCCACCCAGGCGCCCCTTTACTTGATATTTTAATAGCCTCTGAGTGTCCACAATTCATCTTCTCAGTAAATGAGGGGACGAGAAATGATAGAGCATGAGACTGAGAGACGTCCACACTCTATTTCAGAAGGACAATGCTTCACCCCTGACGGCAGATGTACAGTGACCTTACCTGGGGACACCACTGCTTCAGGGTCATTCATATCAAAGGCTGCCATATTCCCGATAGCAAACCCATAACCTGAATGGACATCAGGAAGCCCAATAGATCGCTGAAAGAAAATGAGAAAATAAGATCCAGCTTTCTCAACCAGACAAGACCGTATTAATTCTCAAGTGGGCTCTGGGCCGAAGCCTTCCCCAAATCAAGATTCTGTTTTTGTGAAACCTTCTCTATTGGTGGAAATTAAGTGTAAAAACTTCTAATCATAAGGCTAAAAATAGTGGGAAAAAAACATTTTTAATAAAGTCTCACCATTAACTAAGGAAACTGGAACAGAAAAGCCTCAGTATGACACGCTGTAGGAGGGCCACATACTAACTTTAATGTGGTATTACATTTCAAATATTTATTGATATAAAAAAATATTTATTTATTATTTCAGAAAGGGTGGATGAGAGCAGGGTGAGGGGGTGACGGAGAGAATCTTAAGAAGACTCCCCACTGAGTGTGGAGCCCAAAGCAGGGCTTGATCCCATGACCCTGAGATCGTGACCTGAGCCGAAATTAAGAGTTGGCTACTCAACTAAGTGAACCACCCAGACACCCGAAGTAGAGTTACCTTTTAAAGACAGTCTTTAGACATGGATAAATTGTGGTCATGTCAGGCGAAGTGAAGGGAAATATCTGATTTATACAGGCCCTTAGTGTCGAAGCAATCACTGGCAAATGTAATCCATTTGCTGGTACGAATACTGTACACTTGCTACATCTGACGCCCAGGAAAGGGCCCTGACCCAGGAAGAATGCAGGTCAACACGGACACCTAGAGTTCCTTACGTGCAAAAGCCATTTCTTTTCATTTTCCTTCCAAGTGCCAGCACAATAAATGGTATAAAGGGCTCCAAAAAATGCCTGTTGTACAGATTTCACACCTTCCTGTGATGGTGGAACCTGAATGCAGGACTGCGGAGGGCCCCCACTTGCACCACCCAGGGCCATCTGTTCCCGCCACCACCCTCCTTTCCCAATCATGCCTACCACACCTGTACTGTACTTTCTTCCTCCCCAAAGGTCTAACCCTTACACTTAGGTCTATTCTTTCTCCAACCATCCTCTTGAATGGGGCCAGAGTGAAACTTTCAATGGAGGTACCCTGGTCCAGTAATAACGCTGTACTGTGATGAAGAAACAAGAAAACAAAACTACTTCAAAGATTTTCAAATGCTTACAGGTTCTAGCAAAAAGCAACCAGAAACTAAGACGTTATCCAGACTCAAATACAGCTTTAAGCTCCATGGTTATTTCTAGAAGTTTGAAGGTCACTGTCTAAGTGACATCACTATTGGTTAGGCCTGGCCATTCATCCACTCAGAGAACTTTGAGTCTAAGAGAAAATATAAATGATTCAAACTCTGAACGAGGACTCACATGAACAATCCCAGGCAGGGCTGCCACATTGCCAATTTGTTTCATGGCTGGCAGGAAGCCACCAACACCTGAAGACAAAAATTCAGTATTAGAAAAGGGGATGCAGTTGATTTTTAACATTACGTATATTCATATGTTTCTAGCTTGCATGAAACGAAGGGGTAGTGGCCGGGGTAGCGGCCAGGACTACCAGAACAACAAAGCAGGAGAGGACGTTTGGGCTGAAGTGGGAAGGGGGCCTCATCAAGAAGGGAGCGCACATACAGGAAGGTAGTGGGGCAACCGGAGTAATCACAGACAAGCTGTCTGCATCTGTGCATACCACAAAAACGTTCCTTGCACACATGGTACTGAGAAATGTGAAACAATAAACGTTTTGTTGCCGATGTAAAAAAAAAAATGAATTCTTTCAATAGTTGTATTATTTACCAAACAAACAAACAAACAAACAAACAAAAAACCACTGGTTTTACTCTAAGTGACAAAGAAGGCAATGCAGAAGAGCTGGGACAACACTGGACTGAGAGGCAGGGGATATGGGGCTCTAGCTCTGGTCTATCACTTGGTCGTGGTGTCATTTTAGGCAAGTCAGGATGTCCTGGTGGGGCAAGGGGTGGGATTTAGATTGCTGAGCCAAGAATAAAAGGGTTAAATCCAGGTTCCACTGTAATACCATCATCACCATTAGAGCATTACATTAGAGCTTTATACACTTATCCCTAAACGTTGCTGCTGTTCTGCAAGATAAGTGTAATCAACTCCCCTTTACAATGAGATTAGTTGAAGTTCAGTGAGGCTAATCAAGGCACTGGTTAAAAATGCAGACTTCGGAATCAGACACTCTTGAATATGAGATCCACCTCTGTCACCGAGAAGCTATGCAACGGGACTAAATAAAACCCCTTAATATCACGGAGTTTTGCCTTATATATTTGTAAAATAGAAATAACATTTTCCTCTTAAAATTAAGAATTACATGAGATAATCTACATAAAGTGCCTTGCGAAGTGCCTGGCACATAGTAAGTGCGCAATGAATGGTAGCTCGTTATTACTGTCTAAGGTGAGCTATGAAACCAACCAGGTCCACCCAGCTCCACAGTTTCTACAAAGCCAAGTGGCCAACAGTGTGATCACCAAGGTTTTTGGTCTCATTTAAAAGTTTTGATTATTACCTGACAATACTTTTGTATTTTTAAATTATAACTGAGGCACCACTGTCATGCCACAGGGAAAATGTTGTTTATATGGCCACACGTAGAACTCTGAAGTACTTACCACCACCCCGACAGGCATTCCTTAGTTCCTCAAACATTAATTTTTCCAGAGCATCATTCACGTAGAAAACTCCTTCAACCTGGTAAGAACAAAAAGGAAAAACTATGAGCACATGCCCACGATATATAGGCACTGGATAGAATACAAATACTACATATATCATTTATTTTGCTTTACTCTTTACAGAACACTTTCTCATTACCTTAAGCAAGCAGAAAACTTCCTAAAAAAGATTACGAGATGTTCCTATCTTTAAATGTCTTAAAAATGTATTCTGCAACGTTCATAAATTGTTTATTCTCCTACTCTTAAAGGCACACTTAAGAATTCAACAAGAATTTTTTTGCACATGTGATAAAGAAGTCTTGGGGCACCTGAGGGGCTCAGCTGGCTGGGCATCTGCCTTCAGCTCAGGGTATGATCCTGGAGTCCCAGGGATGGAGCACCTCACCCAACTCGTGCTCTCTCTCTCTCTCTCAAATAAAACCTTTAGAAAAATAGAAAAAAGTCTTCTAACTATGCTCTCACCAAGGCCAAAAGTCCTACTACTCTTGTGTTTCTAAAAATCAGTGGGTCTTGATAAATAGATGAATCAAAAGAGTAAGATTCTAAATATAAAAATGCAGCCATCTGACCTTAGCGTATTTTTTCTGTGCCTGAGACAACAGCACATTACACTTTATTTTGTCCTATGCTCATTAATAAATCAATAAAGAGTAAAAAAATTTTAACATGTAGCTGCACAGCTGTGTGCTTAGTTCTAGAATCTACACAATTTTAAGAGGCTAAAGGAGCTTGACAAAAAATACAAATGGCAATGAAGGATGTAATTATGTAACACCTAAGGCAAGAACATTTTTTGTAAGATCAAAGATTATGAAGGAGCTGCCCACCGAAGGAGAAGCAAAGACCTAACAATCACCTGGACAAATTTCTTTCTTTTATAAGAAAGAGGACCTCTGCTTGAATAACAACACCAGTTTAAGCAAAATGTCTCCAGTACTATTTTCTACGGAGCACATTTTATTAATTCACCAAAGATTTACTGAGGATTTACTATATTTTAGGCACTGTACTGGGCACTAGGGGAGATACGAAGAATACGTAAGATACTTTTTTTTTTTTTTTTTTTAAAGATTTCACCCATCTATTGGGGCGGGGGCAGGCAGAGAGAGAAGGAGGCTCCCATTGAGCAAGGAGCCCGATGCGGGACTTGATCCCAGAACCCTGCAAGCATGACCTGAGCTGAAGGCAGACGCTTAACTGACCGAGCCACCCAGGTGTCCCTAAGATCCTGTTTTTGAGGAATTTCCAGCCCAGGATGCAGCCCAGACTAGAAAATTAGGGGTGCAATGAGGCGAGCACTACGATAGGAAAGTGCTATAGAAAAAACGGAGGAAGCAGCTCAGCAGCCTAGGGAGCCGGGGGAGGCTTGACAGGTGCTCTCTGTTTGAACCAGTTCTTCAAAGACAAGAGACATCACTGGAGCTGCAAGACATTCAGGAGATATAAAGGAGACACAAAAATAACATAAAGTTGGGAGGGGGGTGTTTTAGGGGAAAGGAACTTTTAGTGCAGCACGTCCGTCTTACTGGAGGTTAAGTAGGATAGATACAGTAATTATTGTGAAGTTCACTCATCTTTCAAGTACGGGAATAGAATTCAAGCTTAGCACAAAGGTCAGTAACTTTTAAGAGTAGTACATTGAGATTTCAACTCTCCACTCTTAGGGGAGAAGTGGTAGTCAAGTGTACAGTGAAACCGTTAACTGCCAATGGCAAAATGAGACTTGCTCTTGGGCAGAGAATCAGCAGCAAGTGTGTGTGTCGAAAGTGAAGCCAGAATCACTACCAGACACTGACCGTGTGTTATCATGACCATCATGTCATGGTTATTTGCTATTCCTTCATTCAGGGAACCAGATTCCATAGACAGAAACTGGCTAAACGGAAAACAGCAAAAAGGAATCTTATGACCATGGCCTTTTTCTCCTCTCAGTGTCCAGCTTGGCTCATGGGGGACACTCAGTAAGTTCTGATATTGAGTAGAAGAATGGAGTGGCTATCAGGAACTCTTACCAAAACACAGACTCACAAACCTTTCAATACACTCACAGGGCACCTTAAAAGAGTTCAAAAGCTCTTTAACAACATATGCCCCCAAACCTTGCAAACGACTGTTTTCTTCACGTTAATGGAAAATAATAGACACAAATGGCAACGAAGCCTGAGAGAGAGAGTGAACCCAGGCTTTCACGCTCCCTGGTGTTGGGTTCCAAGTCTCCATCCGGAATACATCATTCGTCAGAGGAAAGAGGGAAAATGGGTATCAAGTCCTGGCTGAGCTTACTAGGTGGCTAGAGGAAGCTGTGTCACCAACTCATCCTTAGCGAAGGGAGTATTCAAAACAAGCCACCCTGCCCTGTGGTTTCTAGACCGCTGCGAGAGGCAAGGACGTTTTACTGAACGGTGAAAGCTACTAACTCGCTTCAGCAAACAAAGGTCTTGTAAACGTCACCCAGATGGCCAGCATGACTCAGGAACAGAGTCCCATCCCAGCGACTCCACCCGGGACTGGCTGTGCCACCGTGTACAACTACCTCTCACGTCTCCAAAGCTCGGGAATGGAACATCTTGCGGTGCGTTTCTGAGACTTCGACGCGAAAGCGTATTGCAAGCGCGAATTTCGCGTTCACTTGGGAGTCCCCCGGAACGGTCCGCTTTGGGGACCTTTCCCGCCGGGAGGAGGGGCCGGCCGGAGGGTGGGGACGGGGACGGTCCCCGCGCTAAGCCAGGAGTCGGGAGGACGAGGGGGAAGGCCGGGCCGGGTGGGCAGGGAGGCGCCGCGGGCCCCCGGGAAGGCCCCGCCACGGGTTCCTGCTTCCCCGCCTCACCTGCATGTTAGGCACGAAGCCCTTCTTGATTCTCCAGCAGTTTTTATTGATCTTTTCCAAGAACTGCAGCTCATCATTATAGCTGCGACTCATGGCGGCGACAACGGTGGCGAAAACTCCCGGATCCCCTTTGAAGAGACGCTGCCGCGCTCTCCCGCGGCCTGAAGCACCACCTTCCGGAAGTCAACGCGCAGGCGCGGTAGGCTCCACCGCAGGATGGGCGACGGCAAGCGTCGAGGCTCGAAACTCATGGCCCCCACAAATCGCTTTCATCTCGTTAAGTTAGACTGCCCTCTAGTGTTTATCTTTTTTGGATATTTACTAGTCCTCTTCCAGGCTTAAAGCTGAACTAAATGCAGTCGTTTTTACTGAGTTTGTAGTCATCCTTTGTTTTGGGGGTGCCTTTCAGCACTTGAAAAAAGCACTGAATCTAGATCAGGTCCAACTGCTGTAATGAAAATCTGCGTGGAGTTTACGTTCCCCGCAGGGAGGGAAAAGAGATGCGTGTAGTCGCGAAACCTGTTTAAATAAATATGACTGGACACGTGTAATGTTTCAGGACGCATTTGTGGATGCACGTTAAATCACTGTTCTGTCAGAAAAGAACATTCCAAAGAATGAAGGTGACAGTTTACCCTTTATTCCAGCGAGCACCGATGGGCGGTTGCTATGGCCAGAGGCGCGCCGTGAAGTCCAGTGGACCGCCGGGCTTCCCCGGCTCCCCTTCTTGGACCACTAAGAACCCTCGCTCGTGCTCTTTTACACGCCTCTCTTTTGCTCCCAGAGTAAGCGGTTTTCACGGGATTTCCGCTTCTAGTCCTACCTCATGTAAATAGCGGTGACTTTGGGTTCGGAAGACTTGGACTCAATTTCTCCCTCTGCCCCGTATGCAGAGGCTGCTGCTGTACCAGCCTTGTAGGATTCCTCTCTCTTCACCTTCGTTTTCTCGTCTGTAAAGTGGGACCACAGTTCTTCGGAGCGTCTGTGAGCATTAGGTGAGTGACCGTCGTGGAGTAACCAGCACCGGGCTTGGCATCCACTCTCCCACGAGACTGTGAGAGCCACAAAGGCAAAGTTGGTGGTTTCTGGCCCTTTTTACATTATCCATATGGGTTCCCCTTTCCTCCTCTTCTGCCCCAGTTTCACCCCAATAAGTTGTTAGATGCTCTAACAACTTAAGATCCCCAACGACAAATGACCTAGGCTAAGTACTCGGCACTGCCATTTCATTTCATCTGGGAGGGAAAACCCTAAAACTTAAAGAAGCGATATAACTTCCGGAGTTTTCTGTGACCACCGTTTCTCACCAGAACATCCAGGAGCCAAGCTGCCCCCCCCTTTCTTAAAATATTTTATTTATTTATTTGCTAGAGAGAGAAAGAGAGCACAAGCAGGGGGAGTGGCAGGCAGAGGCAGAGGGAGAAGCAGGCTCCCTACTGAGCAAGGAGGCCTATGGAAGACTGGATCCTAGAATCCCTCGGATCCTGGGATCATAACCTAAGCTGACCACAGCCGCTTAACTGACTGAGCCACCCAGGCATCCCAAGCTGGTCCCTTTTTAGATCAAGCCTTGAAATCTGCATACCCTCACTTTTTGTCAAAGATCTTAAAGATGTTAACAATGTTAAATTAAAGATGTTAGTTAAAGACGTTAAATTCTCTCATCTTTTTGTCTTATTTTTGTTAAAAAAAAAATCCAGGGCAGAAGCAGAGAATTTCTCAAATAAAAAGACAAGTTCACATGAATAGAAAACAAGTTTAATTAAATACAAGGGACAGTAGCAGTAAATATAAAACATACAATCCAATATGCAGGGAATTCAGGGAAACCCTGGGTTGCTGAGAGAGCTAAAGGGAGCTCCTCCAGGAAGAACTCGGGCAAATCTGTACTTTGGGGTTTCTCAGGCACCTCCTCGGGGGCACATGGCTAGCTCCAGGCCCCAGAACCTTATAAACAGAGAAACACACAACGTGTGTTCGAACACGAAACACTGAAATGCCTACCCTTACACACACACATACACCCCGATTTGGCTCTTTAACTCAGTTTGCCTCCCTCTGTCCCTGAGGGCTCAAGAAGGAAAACTGTCAGCCTAAGCACTTCGCACGGCTTTACAATCCAGGGTGCACTGTCCTCCCCTTCTGGGCTTACAGTAGCTGTGGATTAAGGGCCACTGGCCGCCTGGGGTGGGCTCCAAACAGGCAATCAAGCGGCGGGCTTCTCCCTCCACTGTCCACTTATGAGGTTCAGACCTTCCCAACCATGGAAACTTGGCTGCTGCTTTAAGGACGTTTCATACTTGAGGTCGGTGGAGATCAAAAGGAATCCCTGAAAAGGGGAGGCAAGAATGAAGACAACGTCACACCCTGGACACCGGCAGCCATAGACCTCTGGGGCTTGCTAAGGGGTGAGGGAGAGATGGTTTCTTTCCCAGGTCCTCCTGTGTCACACCCTCCCTGCCGCTGTCCCTTTGTGAGTGCCTCGGACATCAGAACAGGACACTTGGGGTTACTGTCTCCCTAGGTAACTTGAGCTGCTACAGAAGCAGTGGAGGTGGGGAGGGAAGCAGGAGGGCAGGATGTGCGTGGGATTGGAGAATTCCTTCAGAATCTTATCTCCCTCACACCCCCCAAAAGTGCCAAAATGGAAGAAAAAAAAAGTGTTCTGAAGTTCATTGATAATGATTAATGAGGAAACAGCTCACAGCAGATCCCTGAACCTTGAGGAGGGTCTTTGGTTCAGGCAAAAGTTCACTGAGAGAATCAGAGGAACCAGTCAGGTCTCAGCCAGGCCCTGCTCTCCTTATTTTAAAAGGGGCTGTTATAAAGAAGATGTGGTCCATATACACTATGGAGTATTATGCCGCCATCAGAAAGGATGAATACCCAACTTTTGCATCAACATGGACGGGACTGGAGGAGATTATGCTGAGTGAAATAAGTCAAGCAGAGACAGTCAATTATCATATGGTTTCACTTATTTGCGGAGCATAACAAATAACACGGAGGACATGGGGAGATGGAGAGGAGAAGGGAGTTGGGGGAAATTGGAGAGGGAGACAAACCATGAGAGACTGTGGACTCTGAGAAACAAACTGAGGGTTTTGGAAGGTGGGAGGTGAGGGGGTGGGTGAGCCTGGTGGTGGGTATTAAGGAGGGCACTACTGCATGGAGCACTGGGTGTGGTGCATAAAAAGTGAGTCTTGGAACACTGTAAAAATAAAATTAAATTTAAAAAAAAAAAAAGGAGGCCATTAATCCCAGCCTTGCAGGTTGTTTTGCGGAAGCAATGAGGCAGAGGACGCCGCAACACCACAGTGCGCCTTCTCTTACTACAGTTTAAGTCTGGCTGCCAGGCGAAATCAGCCTTGGTCTGATTCTTAAACTCAAGTTTAAATGCTTTTCATTGTTGACCGCCAGCTTTAAGAGCTAAGCTTTTTGTCTATAAAATTCCTTGGGCTGGAAAAACACAACGCAGAGCAAAGTAACATAAAACAGAATAAGCAAACTAGGAAGAGGCTTCTACTGTGAAAAGAAATGGGGGCAGTGAAGAGAATATTCACATTCTTACCTCAAAAACTTCAATATCGGAGTTGACAAATGAGATTTTGTGTGGGTTGGGCAGGGGAATTCCTTGCTGCAATTTTGCTGAAAAACAGAACAAGGGGTAAGATAGCTGGGCACAGACACAGAAGTTTTGGCAAACTTTTTGGTAGAAGATGAAAAAGCAGTTTTAAAATAAGCAGTTTTTCCTTCTTCCTGATTCTGTATTTTCATTTTATGTTCCTTGCATTTCCTCAATGAATACTTAATTAGTTAATGAAGTGCTTAGTAAAAATGCACAAGCAGTTATGTACCCTTGGATGGCAGAAAAATGCTGGCAACTTGTCTAGTTTATATTTCGAAAATACCTTAATTAGTGTCTGAGAACATTCTGGTCTCTGATACAAAATGTATTTTAACCAAGCCAAACTCAAGATGCTGCGAGTTATGAACGAATGTATACAGGGAGAGGGCCCAGGATTGTCCTTCATTAAAACTGTCTATCCAGGGGCACCTGGGCGGCTCAGTGGGTTAAAGTCTCTGCCTTCAGCTTGAGTCATGATCCCAAAGTCCTGGGATCGAGCCCCGCATCAGGCTCTCTGCTTGGTGGAGCTGAACCTTGAGGTTCAGAGGGGGCTGAACCCCCCCCTCTCTCTGCCTGCCTCTCTGTCTGCTCGTGATCTCTGTCAAATAAACAAATAAAATCTTAAAAAAACAACAACAACAACCAACAACTGTCTATCCAGAACCACAGAGATGCCCTCTAGGGAGTTGAATTTCATTTCTGGAGGACCTGGAGAGTCCTTACTGCCTAAGGTGTGTGGTTTCAATCTCTTCGACTCAACCAGAGTTTAGCTGTTCTTGCTGAGTTTACGGGTAGTGTTGCTCACGAGGCTTGGACCTGGAATAACTAACTTTGCAAGCCCACCATTGATGGTGCAAACTCTTTAAGTTCCGGCACGGCCCTGGAGTCACACAGTCATGTGCTAGCAGTACAGCCTTCGGATGGAAAGTCCCAAACAATCCCCGGTGTTTAGCTAAGGTCAGAGTCACATGTTTCCCCAGAATCCCTTACCGTTGGCCAGTGGGAGGATTCCAAAGTGGAGAATAGAGGATAGAATGTTCTCAAACCTCAAGACCTAAAATGAAAGGGGTTACCAATCAGTTGCAAAATCAGGGCATTTTGAAGATACCATGCCTGGTCTGAACGTGCGCTTTCCCAGGCCTTATCATGACAGAGGGCGGTAATTAGAATCTCCCGTGGAGATAACCTAGCTTTCAAGACACGGAAAGCTACTTGGCGGGAAACCATATTACAGCTTCCCAATCTTTTTTCCTCTTTGAGGTGGGACATTTCTGCTTTCCGTAGGCTGGATCATGGTGACAACAAATGTAGAGGGACCACACGGTGGCAGCGAACACGGCAGCTTAGGTATCTATCGAGTAAGACGATCTAAACGATTACTAAGTACCCCAGTTAGTAGTCTTTCCTTAATGGAGGCCCTTTGCATTACCTTATGCTCTATAGTTAACACTATCACCAGAACATCCAATTTACCCAGAATAAATCACAGTGGTTGTTAAATATTAGAAAAGTGTTAGTTCCTGGGAAGATTCAGGTATTAAAAATGAATGGACGATGGGATGCCTGGGTGGCTCAGTCAGTTGAGCCTCCGACTCTTGGTTTTGTCTTGGTCATGATCTTAGGGTTGTGATCTCAGGGTCAGGCTCCGGGCTCAGTGCAGAGTCTGCTGGAGATTCTCTCCCCTTCTTCCCCCCTTCTCCTCCCCACTATAATGCGCGCGCGTGCACACACACACACACACACACACTCACACACACTGTCTCTCACATGTAAATATCTTAAAAAATAAATGGACTATGATGAACATCAGTCCATTCAATGAATATATTTTGAATGTCCTACATGCTTAGCAAGCCTTGCAACTTAGCAAGGAGGGCTCTGAAGCTGACTTCCTAGGTTTAGCTCTTGTTTTTACCACTTCTGTGAAGTTGGAAAAGCTCTTTAATCTCTGTGTGCCTCAGTTTCCTCTACTGTGAACTGAAGATAACAGCACTAATGTCACAGAGTTGGTCTCAGGACTAAACAAGTGAATATTATGTAAGATGCCCAGTATATTTTGCTGTCATATTTTCCACCCAGAAATGTCATTATTAGCATACTCTGTTGTGGGTACTAAGCAGTTTCTTTGGGTCTTCCTGGAAGACTTGGACTCATTTCGCCCCCTCTGTGCTCAGGAAATGTTATTTATGAGAAAGTCAGCTGTGCGTTCTCACTGATTGTGGTCTGTTATCTACCAAAGGGCTGTGTCATGGGGGTGCTGACCCACAGTGCGTGAGACACTATGGGTATTTTAAGTTTCAATATCTGGCATGAAAATAAAACTTATTTTCCAGCTTGCTGACACTCATGTCACTGGCTTCTAATCTTCCCAACCTGAAAAAAAGGATGTTCCTAAAAATTGAACAAACAAACATCTTGTCTGGCCACCTGCATAAATTCCTGGGCTTCTTTGCTATTTTCCTCACATCTATTCCTCTCTTAATAGCTGCTTCTGTCGAACATGGTCATCAGTTCTGGACCATGTCCTAGGACGGCTCTGGGAGAGGTCAAGTGCCCCGATTGAGGCCACACAGCCTGTAAGTGGGAGTTGACTCCTGCGCTTTGGCCCGAGTTTGTGGATGTAACCATTGTGCTATGCTGCCCCTTGACAGAGAGGTGGCAATAACTGAAATTAATTTTCATGAGAACAATGGGGATCATTTATTAACACCTGCCATGTATTCAACGTGCTGAATGAACCTCATATATAATCCCAGCGAATCTTCCCAACAACCCGAAGGCTGGAACAGCCAGCTCTGTCCCCACCTGCACGGCCCATACACTTGCTCTGATTTACCTTTCTCTGCAATATTTTTCAGCAGACAAAATATATTTGCTTGTTGTCTGCCACATGCACACACACACACACACACACTCACTCTAGAAATAGGAATGGCCAACGGTGGCACTATTGACATTTTGGGATGGATTCTTCTTTGCTGTGGGGGTTGTCTTATCCTCTGTGGGATGGTAAGCGGCATCCTTGGTCTCTACCCCCTAAGTGCCTAAAGCATCCCCTGGACTGTGACAACCAAAAATGTCTCCAGACACGGCCAAATGTCCCCTGGGGGGCAGAACTGGCCTGGGTGAGAACTGCTGCTCTTCGATATAAGTGCCACAAGGGCAGGGACACCAACTAGTGATTTGGCTGGACTTCCTGAAGCTTGGGGGGTAGGTTTGATTCCAGTCTATCTAAGTTGGGATATACTCTTCCCATCAGGAGGTCACCAGGCTGTCCCCCACCCCCAAAGTATCTGCACAGCCAGCCTCGCAACGGTTTTAGGAGATGGCTAGAAGGGCTTCCAAGACCAACTCAGTCATGGCCTAATAATTTGCAGATGGCCTCATCCTTTGGGAGTCTGGATCTTATATTTAATTCTCAAAGATTGTTTTATCCAAAGAATGAAATCGCCCTGAAAATCTCCCTGAAAATGCCAATATTACATAGGTCTTAGTTTTTAGAAAACTCTTTTAAAAGTCTTTCTGAATAGATAAAAGTAAATTGGAGAGTTCCTGTCCTGTTTAAAAGTTATGGGGTTGGTGGACAAGTAGCTACACAAGGAATTTTAAAGTTAAAATATACCCTCGTGGGGAAATCAAGTATTCAGAGGCTTAGAAAACATTAATTCAGCTACTATATAGGGAAACTATCATTTTTTCCTTGATAGGGACTCTGAGAGCTCGGATTCCTACCTCAATATTGCTGCGATTGGATTCTGGCAAAGAGAGCCGGAATCTGAAACAAAACAAAATAACAAACGTCAATAAGAAAAGTTTAAAGGACGGAAGATTTAAAAACAACCCTTTTAGGCACCTGGGTGGCTCAGTGGATTGAGCCTCTGCCTTCCGCTCAGCATGATCTCAGGGTCCTGGGATCCAGCCCCGCATCAGGCTCTCTGCTCAGCGGGGAGCCTGCTTCCCACCCCCTCTCTCCGCCTGCCTCTCTGCCTACTTGTGATCTCTTTCTCTCTGTCAAATAAATAAATAAAATCTTTAAAAAAATCCTTTCAATAGAAAGGAACAAAAAGAAAAGGGGATTTATTTTTTTTAAAGATCCATAAGCCACTATTTATTTTTTATTTTTTTAAGATTTTATTCATTTACTTGACAGAGAGAGAGAGAGTGAGAGAGCACAAGCAAGGGGAGCAGCAAGCTGAGGGAGCAGGAGAAGCAGGCTCCTGGCTGAGCAGGGAGCCCAACATGGGGCTTGATCCCAGGACACTGGGATCGCGACCCGAGCTGAAGGCAGCTGCCCAACCAACTGAGCCATCCAGTTGTCCCGTAAGTCACTATTTTAAAAAACCACACAGACTGGTGAGGACATAATGTTCTAGTACATCTTTACCTGATATTTGCTGCTTAAGAAGCAGAGCTTTCTAGCAGAAGGCTTAGATTTGTAACCAGGATGGGTTCCCCAAATGTGTTTGCTATATAGGACTTACTGTTAGCAACTTGAAGGTGGAAGAATTTTTTTCCTTCTTTTTAAAAAAATTTAATTTTTTTTCAGTGTTCCAAGATTCACTGTTTATGCACCAAGAAGAATCTTAAGAAATAATTTTTGGTCTCCAGCCATACCACACCCCGAATGTGCCTCGTCTCATCTGATCTCTGGAGCTAAGTAGGGTGGGGCTTGCTTAGTACTGGGATGGGAGAAATAGTCTTCAGGTCTTCTTGGTCTGAACTCCCAGAACACACACTTGATTTGTCAGACATAGTAAGATGAAGCAGTGGTAATCAACAGGGAGGATCCTTTCATTTCACAGATGGGGAAACTAAGGTCCAATTAATGGCAGATTTAGGACCAAAACTCAGATCTCTTGATGCCCAACCCAAACCTCCCTTCCACTGTAGGATCTTTCCTCACTTCACTTTCCCTCCTGTCCTTCCATGGCTCACTTTTGCCCAAGTGTAGAGCCCTACTTCTGCATCAGCCTTCTTCTTCTTCTTCTTCTTTTTAGAAACTTAAAAAAAATTTATTTATTTGAGAGAGAAAGAGAATGCGTGTAAGTGGGGTGAAGGGCAGAGGGAGACATAGACTCTCCGCTGATCCCAGGGCTCTGGGATTCTGGGATCATGACCTGAGCCGAAGGCAGACACTTAACTGACTGAGCCACCCAGACGCCCCCTGCATCAGCCTTCAAATGGCTCCCCCAGTCTCCAGTCTTGGTCTTCTTCAATCTGCCCTCCACACCATTCCCAGAGTGAGCTACATGGCAAGCATGTCTGAAGAGGACATGCTCCTGTTCAGATTTCGTTAATGGCCTGAGTCCAAGCCACTTAGATGCTGCACAAGCCTTTCTGTATTTTGGTGTCCAGTTACCTGTTTACTCTCACTTCTTTTCATTCTCTACCATGAATGCTATACTCAAAAGCCCTGAACTGGTTAGTGCTATGCTGGTTTATTTATTTTTTTATTTTCTTAAGTAGGCTCCACATTCAGCCTGGAGCCCAAATGCTGGACTTGAACTCATGACCCTGAGATTGGGACTTGAGCTGAGATCAAGAGTAGGACACTGAAGCGACTAAGCCACCTGGGCACTGCTATGCTGTTTTATTACCAAGGCACTATATATCTGAGGTTGAAAAATGTACTGGCTTCAAAACACATAACAAAAATATCCTGAAAAATGAAAATTAATACGTGCCCACAAGTTAACATTATGGTGATTAGTCACTTTAACTCAACTCCACTCATGGTTAAGTTTAAATTATATTTCATGTGGAATGCATTTGAATATGTGCAATATATTTGGGGCTGGATTATTCAAAATTAGAGTAGATAAGGTCATAATGATCTTAAAACAACTGCAAATTATTTCATTTCATATTCCATGATACCTCTGGTCTCCATGCTTTTTGCTCATGCTGTTCCCTCTTTCTGAAAATGCCCCTCCCCTGTCTTGTTGACTGGTTAACTTCTTTTCATTGTTTAAGATTTAACTCATGTGTTATCTCTTCCAGGCACCTTTCTGTTATTACATTTAAGGAGCAGATAGATATTAATGGAAGAGGTGAGTTTGCTTATTATCAGCCAATATCATGTGAATATGAATTCAGTCTCAAAAGTTAAGTTTCAAAACTTAATTCATATTGGCCGATAATCAGGAAACATGAGAGTAAGAACCAGAAGCAGTTAAATCTGACAAGGATCAGAGATGGCATCGGTGGCACGGCGGTTCAAACTGAGCTCAGTGGAAAGTGAGGACCAGAATCCTTAGGGTATCTTTAAAAGAAGGAAGCTGAACAGTTGAACAACACTTTGAAGGTACTGCTGGAGAAATGTGAGGCTGACGCTTCCCCTTGGCCACACAGCTTTTTCTGATGTAGGTAACCTAGGCCAGTTCAGAAATCCAGATGGAGCAAAGGGCAAGCTCTAGGCTTCTGGTTCTGAAAAACACGCAAGCGCATCTGTGACCACTAGGTGGCGACCGAGTTCAGTCTGTTGATCTTTCATCCTCACACAGAGCCCCTAACCTGTTTCTTTCTTTCTTTCTTTTTTTCTAACCTGTTTCTTAAAGCACAACTACTAGGAACTGATTTTATTACAGAACCACAGAGTTGTTGGGGAGAAAGGGAGCTCAAGTAGCCCTACCTTGCAGACATATAGAGAGCATAGCTTATTCACAAAGTTTTGGAGAAGGTTTACTGTCCTGATTGAAAACCAGAACAAAAGTACAAGCACTTAAACCTGTCAGATGACGGTGGGGTCATGACCTGGGTCAATAGCAAATGCAGCATAATGGAGCTCAAGTAGATCAAGGCACTCACAGTGCCGCTTCTCCAACCCTGTGACCATGGCAGACGCTGAAAATCACCCCTTGCACTCAATACTGCACAGTAATTGTTTCTCTCTATGTCCTCTGACTGTGAACCTGACTGAGTCCAGAGCATGGCACATTCAGGCACTTAGTGTTCATCCAGTCATCTGCCTAGCAGATATTTACTGAACACCTAATACACGTCAGCCGTGCGGCAGGTGCTGGAGATCACGTCTGTGAGTTAAACCAAACACAGCCACTGCTTGCACGGAGCTTAAAGGCTCGTGAGGAGGCACACAGTAATCAAATAAGCCCACTGGTGATGGTTTAATGACAGATTGAGATAAATGCTCTGAAGGAAAGAAAAAGTTCACTGAGGCCAATGAGAGAGGAACGCTATCTAAACTGGCAGGTGCAGGAAAGTTTCCGAGGAAGGAAATACGTCCTTGAGAGCTGACATATGAAGGGTAAGTGAGATTAAAAAAGGCAAATTGGGGGGCGCCTGGGTGGCTCAGTGGTTCAGGCCTCTGCCTTCGGCTCAGGTCATGATCTCAGGGTCCTGGGATCGAGTCCCGCATCGGGCTCTCTGCTCAGCAGGGAGCCTGTTCCCCCCTCATCTCTCTCTGCCTGCCTCTCTGCCTACTTGTGGTCTCTCTGTCAAAAAAATAAATAAATAAAAAGTCTTAAAAAAAAAAAAGGCAAATTGGGGAAGGAAGAGGGAAGGGTCTGGCCGAG
>PISX010007818.1:0-49729 GCA_004024625.1 Mellivora capensis
TTATAGATTTTGGACACTAGCCCTTTATCTGATATGTCGTTGGCAAATATCTTCTCCCATTCTGTCAGTTGTCTTTTGGTTTTGTTGACTGTTTCCTTTGCTGTGCAAAAGCTTTTGATCTTGATGAAATCCCAATAGTTCATTTTTGCCCTTGCTTCCATTGCCTTTGGTGATGTTCCTAGGAAGATGTTGCTGCGGCCATTTTCAGTTAATTTTTGTGAAGGGTGTAATATCTGGGTCTAGATTCACTGTTTTTGCATGTAGAAGATGCCCAGTTGTTCCAGCATCATTTGTTGAAAAGACTTACGAGGAATTTTTTTTTTAAATTTTAGGAACAAAATGATATCTCTTAAAAAGCCAAAAGAGAAACTTTTAAATAGTCTTTTATTTAATGGTCCAGGATAAAAATATATTTTTATAATCAAAAAATGGACTAATTACTAATATTGCATTAAAGCAACTAATCTCTCTGCCCCAGTCTTCTCCAAATAATTATTTATGTATTCTAACTTCAAAAGAGGATGAACCTTACAGTTTTCAATTGTTATATGACACTGGAGCATATTATTGTAAACTTAAAATATATAATTTATTTAATGAAGAAACAATCACATATGAGATTTCTAACTCAAAACAATAAAATATTTTTTAAAAATAAAGGAAAACAGAATTCAAAATATGATTATTTTTATAACTGTTTCAAATAACATGTGATTTTTATTTTATTGTTTAAAAACACAAACTGTAAAAGATAAGTCATTCCTATAAAATTATTATAATTAATAGCATAGAATTATTGCTGCCACTCAAAAATTACAATAAAAGAAATAACTCCATTACACTAAGGAGAGACAAAGACAGACAATACCATTAAATACAATACAGATGGCGCCTTGTATCCAGACTGCAAAACTTGAAGTTCACGTTTACAGTGACCAGAGGTGCAATATAGATGAAACAAGTTTGTAAACATGACCAAGTCTTTTCACTAAGAACAAAAAGAGAAAGTAATGTTCTTTCACTCATTCATTCAATATTTAGTAAGTCCCTACCACAACTAAGTAAATGAAGAGACAGTATTATAATGGATACAGAGATGTATTAGGCAGAGGTCTACTCTCAAGGAGCAAACATTCTGTTAGGGTGGATAACAACCTACCAAAATGACTTAGAGTTAAAATAGAAAATAACCTGGAGATAAAAGAGGTACAAATTAGTTGCTAGGGATTTTAGGGAAGAAAGGAATTATTTCCAGCTGGGCAAATCAGGAAATGATTCATGAAAGAGAAAATATTGGAGCTAAATCTTAAGAAAGAAAGAGACCCTACTATCTCCAACAACCTTTTCATGCAGAGCCTGCTGTTTTCCCAAATCTCAAGTACCTGGTATGAGGAGCCTGGTGTCCTGTTCTTGCGCCCCTTTCTTGCTTCTAAACTGTTAACACTCCTCCGCTTCATGAGAGCTGAGTTCCTCAGGGATTCACCCCTTTTGACTCTCATCCCCTGCCCCTCCTAAGTACTGGCAACCAACAGCCTCTGGTCACATTCTGTTCATTACTGATGACCTTGATTCCTAGAATTTCTTCCTCCTCTTCACTCTGACCTCCTGCTATTCTTGGGGTGTTCAACACACGCACAGACAAGGCTGCCACTTAAACTTGTGCAAGTCTGGGGGATCGACTCCACCACCGTCTCTACCATTCATCTGCCTAGTTATTTTGACAAAGTCTGGCAGGTGATGGTAAAACATCTTGTGACAGAGGTGACATTTTCTAACTTGCATAAAGCCACCACACTGGCTACAGCAGGCTTATATATGGATAATTCATTCAATATCCTAGCCCCTTTGTTGTTTGACCTCATCCCTACCCATTACTTTGACCACCATATTACCTCAGCTATATGAGCCCAGAAAACACCTTGGATTTTATCACCCCCAGAGACTAGACTACCTCACGGCGAATCTAAAGACTTTGCTTTCCTGCATTATCCTCCTGTCTTCCTAGCTCTCTTACTCAAGTATTTCTTTGGAACAATTTTCCTAGCTAGTGAGTGCCACTAATTCATTCTCTCTTCTATTTTCCCTCTGCCCATTAGCTCCTGTCATCTTTTATTCTCTCCTGTGTAGCTTAGATTTCATGATCGATCTATCTATCTTTCTTTCTTTTTTTTAAGATTTTATTTATTTATTTGACAGACAGAGATCAGAAGTAGGCAGAGAAGCAGGCAGAGAGGCGAGGGAAGCAGGCTCCCTGCTAAGCAGAGAGCCCGATGTGGGGCTCGATCCCAGGAGCCTGGGATTATGTCCTGGGCCGAAGGCAGAGGCTTTAACCCACTGAGCCACCCAGGCACCCCTCTTTCTTTCTTTTTAAAAGATTTTATTTATTTATTTGGAAGAAGGGAGATCCTGCAGTTCTGCGTACACCAGGAGAAGGTGCTTGGATTTTAATCTAAATACTTCAAGATGCCACTGACATAGTTTAATCATCAGGTGTCAGACCTAATTTATGCTTTTAAAACATTTGTCTGGCTGCTCTGTGGAGAATGGACACTAGGCAGGCAAGAGCAGAAACAGGAGGACTGGATAGGAGCTGGCTGCAATTATCTGGGCAGGAGATGATGTTGACTTGGACTTGGTGGTAGCAGAGGAGGTAGAAATGAGTAGACAGAGTCAAATACATTTCGGAAACAACAGGAGATGAGAAAGCCAACGCAGTATGTAGAGTTTTCTGAGCAGGGAGGCAGAGAAATTGCGTGGTAAGCTGGAGTCAAGGGAAGGATATTAGAAAAAGAGAGTATGTTTGTGATTTCAGTGAGAATAATACAGTGGAGAGGGCAAGAGAGAACTGATGCCAAGAGCCAGCAGGGGAAAGCTGGAATGGGTGGGGTCCCCAGTAATGCAGCAGGTCAGCCACAGAGCCTATGGGATCCGATTTCCCTGTGGCTGTCAGTGTTCTCTGAGGACTCCTTAGGGTCCTCAGACCCATTCAGCGGGAGGCTGAGCAAGTAGGCCTCCTACTCTTGCTTTAACCAGAGAGTCCTTGTCTTATTTATTTTATGTTTGGGGCTCACACTTACACTGTCATTTGAAGAAAATGATCTGGGTCCAGTGAACTTTGAGAACCATAGCACTATACTATGCTACTTGCCAAAAAAGTCATTTGCTTGACAAATATCTAATTTTGAAGACATTCAAAGTCACACCTAGAGGAAGTTATGCTGCCAAATCATGACATTATCTAGGACTTACAGATTAGCCAGGACTGGTGGAAATTCAAGTATTTGGCCAAGTACCCTTACAGGTCCAGAAGATCAGACTTCAGCCACTGGGTTTGCTGGATGGACTCAGGCTGAAAACCTGCTGGTATCTCTGACCACGGGTGTAGGTAGGCTCGAGGGTGAATCCGCTTCGGAGATTTACTGTCTCCTCCAGGAAATTTTTGACTCCCTGACAGCTCCTACAGGAGGAGATGGGTCTTTCCAGAGGCATCATTTCTAGACATTACTGAACTCGCTGCTACTCAAGTCCTTCTGTAAAAGTGAGTCAAACACACATGCAGGTCATTGGGAGTATTGCTGTCACTTCCTAGAACATCTGGACATTAACTTGGGTGGGCCCTGGTGAAGGACTCTGCTCGGTCTGCTCCGATGCCCTTCTCACCCTCATTCTCTGAAAGAACATTGTTCTAGCTCAGCAGGCATTACGAGAGTATCTTATCATTTAACACCGTGAAATTGTCTGGCAACTTACACAAATAATCGGCACATACACAGATATGTTCTAGCATGGTAGAAATAAACAAAAAATAAACCACCTAGTTTATAGGCAAACATTTTATTAATGCTCATAAATTGTATTATTTAGCAAATAAATGTTGAATAATTTATTCAGTGACTATTTAAGGAGCATATCATTTGCCAAACACTGCAAGCAGCAGACATAATAAAAAAGAATATGATTTCTACTGTCTTCTGGAAGAGACAAATAACTATGATAGTGTATAATCCATGCTGTAATGGAATTAATTATAAAGTTATGGATGCAGAAAAGTAAGTGAATGACTCTGGCACAGAAACTCAGTGGTGGGGGCACCTGGGTGGCTCATTTGGTTAAGCGTCTGCCTTCAGTTCAGGTCATGTCCTCGGATCGAACCCTGAACTGGGGCTCCCTGCCCAGTGGAGAGCCTGCTTCTCCCTTTGCCTCTCCCCGCTCCACTTGTATTCTCTCGCTCACTCTCTCTCTATCTCAAATAAATAAATAAAATCTTAAGGAAAAAAAAAACTCAGTAATGGTTTCATAGGAGAAAGTTGCAAGAAGGATGCATAGGAGTTTGCTAAGTAGAAGAGTGGCAGAAGGGTTTTCTGGGTTTGTGAGAAAGTATATAACCCCATAGAGACCTACTTCAGTATGCCCTGGGTGTGGGGTATGCCCAGAGACAGGTGCACATGCGGATAGGAAAGGAGCATGGATCTCGATCATCGCTTTCTATGCTAAGAGGACCACTTAGCACAAAGAAATATTTCTAAGCAAAGACAGAAGCATGGTCAGACTACAGTTTTAGGAATCTCTCTGTTGCAGAAGAAGCATAGAGTGAAGCTGGGAGATTTTAAGGAACACTGTCACAGCAGCCTGAAGGAGACATGAAGAGGGTAGGGAAGGCAAAGGCAGGTGACAGGCAAAGGACAGATAGGTTGGAAACCTGTAGGTGTTGGAACTGAAAGGTCTGGGGAAGACTGGCTATAGAGGGTGAAGAATTGAGTCTGACTCCAGTTTTCTGCTCTGGTGACAGGGTAGATCAGAATGCCACCAAGGTGATTAGGGTAGAGGAGCCGGGTTAAAGGCAGAGGGAACGAGCTTAGGATTTAATAATGAAATGTGCAAACATGAGAGCATAGGTGTTTTATTTACTATCCACATATAGATGTCATCAAGACAATTACCTTTACCTTGATAATCCTCTGGCTACCATTGACTTTGAGTTCTTTCTCTAATAATAAAGACAGATTTGCATTGACTCCTCTATAGTCACCTGTTCTTGTCCTTCTGTAATCACATCTGTGCAAAATCTGGGGCCAAAATGTGGGTTACAACCGACAGAGGAGAAAATCATCATACAGGATGGAATCTCTACCTTCCAAAGCTTTTTAGCAGTATCTCTCAATAGGGGTTAACGGACTATGGATAATATCACAAACAATGCATTCCTATTGCCAGTGGATTTTTAAAAAATACTCCTTCTGCTATTTCCACATCAAAGCTTGTAAGGAATAAGCTGTAAGTGGGTTTCACACCATTTAAGAAGCTCCTGACATTTTCGAAGTTCCCCTGGGGTTTGCAGTCAGAGTCTTTCTAGGAATACTGATCTCTAGGAAATGAGAGGAAAATTCCGTGCAAAATTTTATCTAAATAAAATAACAAAAGGAACACTTGATATTCAAAGTCTTTAAAGGAATTGCATTTTCTTAAAAAGTAAAAAAATAACAGCTGTTGCCGTTTGCAACTTGCTTTTTTGCTTTTGATTTTGTGGCAATGTGCATGCCGAGCGGGGAATTTGATGAAGAGGGGTTGAGCATAATGAGCAGAAAATTGCAAGTGATCGATCTGTTATATACATTATCTCCGTGCCTAAGTGAAGAAGAAGGTGGTGAAATTGTCCTTTGAATTCAAAACCATGCTAATCATCAATCTAGATAATTTTTCTAGTGCTATGTTTTGTTTGCTTAATTACCCAAACTGGCCATCCAGTGACTTTAAATCCATTATTAACTGCACAACCTCCTGCTTTGTCCTTTTTTGGTAGGTAAGTATTTCATCTCTCTTTTTAAACAAATGGTATGCTTTTCATATGCTAACTTAATACTTCCCTGTCAGTGTATGATTGAGTAGACAGAGTTACAATATTTTACCAAGTCCTTGAACTAGGGAAAAATATGGAGAGATCGTGTAATTCATCTGTGGTCTGTATCTAAGAAATAGATTTGTTAGATTGGTAATTGTTTTTCAGGGAAAGGTCCATGGGTGTGTCTGTGCTGTTCCCCACTGTATATCCAGCACTTACCACACTGCTTGGTACATTGTGGAACCTCAGTAAACCTTTGTTGAATGAACAAAGAAATGAATTATAAATGGATAAGTGAATGGTAACTTACTTTTCCTCCTCTCCGTACCCCCAACTGCTCCATGTATTATCACCAGCAAGAGATGTTCCTTCATTGATTTTCTTCACATAGTGTCTTTTTAAGGTGATCATATAATTTATGGTCCAAACTAGGATACTTTTGAGAATGAAAGGGTTACTGTTAGCAATTACACCAGGACAATAGGCACAAACTGGGACCATTACAGAAAAATTGGGACATAGGATCACTCTGTATATAGAGGATTACAAAGAGACTAGAGGACCAGAGAATATTTTTCCTGCCTATAGCTAATGTCTTACTATTTTCTTGATGCCTTACTTGGCTTGATATAATTGTTCTGACCTTCTGAGCTGATTACTGAGTTTCCTTAGATTCAACAGTTTTTCCTTTTTTTTCCTTTCTGACTTGAATTTTACATTAAAGTGGCAGGAAAAAAGCTCTATGAGGAGACTATTCTAACTCCCATGCCTAGCTGCACTTAACACATGGTCAACTCAACAAGTGTTTGCTTAAAAAAAAAAAAAGAAAGTTCTGGTTTCAAAATGGTATAATGAAGAACTAGAAAACACTACTCCCACCCAAAATCCATACAAATGATTAAAAATACATGTAAAAATTATATAAAATTGTATAATTTATTTATATATAATAAAAATTGAGGGGAACTTTTGCTTAGCAAGAAACCAATGAAAGCTTGGAAAAATGGAAAGCACAGGTTTAAGATGAAGTTGGAAAATCATTTCTCAGAACATGCATTGGAGTAGCACCAAAAGAACTCAGTTGCCAGAAGGGCTTAGAAAGGAGACCAGAGGTAATTAGCAAGGGTCCCCAAGTGGCAGCAGCCAGACAGATTGATTTACACACACGCGCGGGTGCGCACAGTTTATCTATCTCCACCCAGGAGCAGTTGAAGCTTGGGATAGAGTAAAAAGGCAGTCCTCCAGGTGTCCTCAATCCCCAGAAGAATCAGGAGCATTGTTACCTTACCTAGTGTCATGGTTCATTCCTCCATCACTCTCCTTGGAAACAGCAGCTCCCTATCCCCCACCATGCTGTACAAAGAGAGTTAACAGAAAATCTAATAGAGGGATACCTGGGTGGCTCAGTCTGTTTAGCATCTGCCTTCAGCTCTGGTCATGATCTCAGGGTCCTGGGATCGAGTTCTAAATTGGGCTGTCTGCTCAGCAGGAAGTCTGCTTCTCCTGCCCCTTCTCACCAGACCTCCCCACGCACACTCTATCTCTTTCTGCCTCTCTCTCTCTCTCTCAAATAAATAAAATCTTTAAAAAAAAAAGAGAAGAAAATCTAATAGAGAAGTTCAGCTACCAAAACAAACTCATAAGGGATTAATATCCAAAATATATAAAGAACTTCTACAACTCAACACCAAAAAACCAGATAATCAATTAAAAGTGGGCAGAGAAACTGAACAGACACTTTTCCAAAGAAGACATACAGATGGGTTCCCTGCTCTGTGGGTAGTCTGCTTCTCCCTCTCCCTCTCCTCCTCCCCCATCTCGTCTCTTACTCTCTCTCCCTCTCTCTCTATCTTTTGCTTTCTCTCTCTCTCAAATAAATAAATAAAATCTGAAAAAGAAAAAGGACATACAGGTGGCCAACAAACACATGAAAAGATGACTATCACTAATCATTAGGGAAATGCAAATTAACACCACAATGAGATATTAGTACACACTTAGCAGAATGGTTAAAATAAAAAACATAAGAAATAACAAGTGCTGGGGAGGATGTGGAGAAAAGGGAATCCTTTTGCACTTTGGGGAATGTAAATTGGTCCAACCACTATGGAAAATAGTAGGAAGGTTTCTCATGAAATTAAAAATAGGATTACCATATGATCCAATGATTCCACCACTGTGTATTTACCCAAAGAAAACAAAAACACAAATTTGAAAAGATATATGCACCCCTATGTTTATTGCAGCATTATTTAGAAGACTATAGAAGCAAGCCAGGTGTTCATTGACAGATGAATGAATAAAGAAGATGTGATATGTATATATAGATAGATATAGATAATGAAATATATATATTATGATATGTTAGTGCAATATATATAATGAAATACATATATTGTGGAATATATATAATGAAATATATATTATATACCTGTTATATAATATATATTATATATAATGAAATATATATTATATATTGTGGAATATATATATATAATGAAATATATATTATGAAATGTTACTTAGCCCTAGAAAAGAATGAAATTTTGCCATTTGTCATAACATGGCTGGACCTAGAGGGTATTATGCTAGGTAAAATAAATCAGTCAGAGAAAGACAAATATCACTGATTTTACTCATGTGGAATTTAAAAATAAAACAAATGAATAAACAAAGAAAAAAAGAGACAAACAAACAAGAAACCCAGACTCTTAAATCTGGAGAACAAACTGGTGGTTGCCAGAGAGGAGGTGTGTTGGGGGATAGGAAAAACATATAAAAGGGATAAGGAGCACACTTATCACAAAGAGCGCTGAGTAATGTATAGAATTGTTGAGTCATGATATTGTACACCTGAAATCAATATGACATTGAATGTTAATTATATTTGAATTAAAAAACTCATAAGAAAGATGAAAATATTCTCAAAATTTGAGGAATACCAACACTGTAAAAGGGTGACTTTTCTCAGAAAAAAAAACAGAAGCTAGGCAAATGAAAGGATTTACACTAGCAGAAGTAGTACGGGACTACAACTTAAGCTTCTTTTATGTCATCAGGGAGGTAAAGAAACATATTGCATTCAAAATGCTAGGAAGAATGATTGTGAAATAAAACTAGTTACTTAAAAAGTGAAATAAATAAACCTTTGAAATTAGAAATTCTTAACAATGGGCAGAATAAACAATTAAAGAGTAACTTGGTGATCTGAAAGGCTTCACCAAGAAATTATTCCAGAATACAGCATAAATGGAAAAAGTAAAGAAACAGTATAAAAGAAAAGTTTAAAAAACAAGCAAAAAAGAGAATAGGGCTGAAAATCAGCTTCAATCCAGTAGAGGTCCAAATTGAGAGAATATGGAAAATGCAGAGAAAACAATGCTTAGTGACATAAAAAACAAAAAGTTTCTAGACTTGAAGGAAGACTTGAGTCCTATCATTGAAAGGACTGCCAAGGAACAAACACAGCAATGGCAATAATGGTGACAAAAACTAGTTTTAGACATTTCATTGCTAGGTCAAACCTAAATGGAAAACCCTAAAAACTAAGAGACAGAAAAATAACAGACTACCTACAAAAAATTGGAATAAAAATGATAGCATACTTCTCAGAAGGATCATTGTGCACAAGAGAATATTAGAACGTCCTCTTCAAAAAGCTGAGAAGAAATAGACTTGAGCCTCTAATTTATATACACTCAAATTGTCACTCAAATATTAGAGTAGACTAAAATATTTTCAGACATCCTAGTCTTCAGAGAGTTTATTGCTTATAGATGTTTTCACAAGAATTACTAGAGGATATACTCTAGGAAGAAGAAAATAAATTTCAGGAGGAAGAAGCTGGATGCATTAGTTTTATGATTTAAAATTGATAATAAAATAGCTTTATTTCTAGGAAAGTAGTTTGATTTCTTACCCAATAAACATGAAATTAGATACAATTAGAATTTTGTAATTTGTTTCAAGTGTACAATGTCACAGCCCATAAAGGTACAAACTGAGAAATATCAGAGTCCTGGAATCCTTTGATAAATCAGATTGTGGCTATTTTTTTTTTAAGATTTATTTATTTATTTGAGAGAGAAAGAGAGAGAGAGGTGGGGGGGCAGGAAGAGAGAGGGAGAGAATCCCAAGGAGACATCCTGCTCAGTGGGGAGACCCAATGCAGGACTTGATCCCTAGACCCTGAGATCGTGACCTGAGCCAAAATCAAGAGTCTGATGCTTAGCCGACTGAGCCACCCAGGTACCCGTAAACCAGACTGTGGCTCTTAGAGGAAGCCAAGGTTATCCTGAGGCAGAGGAGAGGGAAGCCAGAGGCCAGAGGCCAGGACCAAAGCAAGATCTAAACTGAAGATATGAGAGCCAATGTATAACAGAATTTCTGGCACAGAGCCACCTCTAACCTTTCATGTAGCTTCCTGAAGTTCTGTATTTCCAATTTCTGTCAACAGTTAGTTCATTCTCTATGCCATTTTCAGGGACTCTTCAAAGGTTAGCAGGATTTTTATAGAGAGAAAATTTGATAGACCAAATAAAATTGGGTATTAGCAGAATATTGAGATTCCAAGAAATGCTCTGACTTACACTGTAACTCTTTATCTAACTTCCCTCTTACCCAGTCAAGACATAGGGGTTCTGAATGATGGGGGGTTTTTCTCCTTGGGCATGGTTCCCCATTATCCAGGTGACAGATGGCTTCAAGGAGTGAGTTCTTTCTCTTGGCAGCTTAGTGTAAAAGTGGAAGTTTGTTAAAAGAGGTTTCTTGGAATTATCACCTAATTCAGGAGAATGTTAGGTTTCCCTTTTATTAATGTCTCGTTTGGTATCGTGCCTTTGGTGGACATCTGTTGTGGGGACTGCCTGGCTCACCTCCATCTTCCTGGAAGCATTGTCCCATATCTCCCTTTTCCATAGCAGAAGCTGCCCTGATCCTGCCCATCTGGCCTCAGTGATTGGCCCAGAAGATGAGCTCATTCTTTTTGGACTAAAATCTTTCTCCAGAACTTTCTGTTCACCCCTAGAACTGAGAAATATGGAGACCCTTTCTCTTGGAAATCTGTGAGGATCTGATCCTGGTCATGGCCTTATCCTCAGTCTATGGAAGAAAAAAATTTGCAGATGAAGATACAAAGCCAGAGATAAGGGGCAGAGATATAGAGAGTCTTGGTGGAATGGGTCCCCCGGCTCCTGGGGCACTAGTTATCCCCCTACATATCCTGGATCTTGGGCCAATAAATTCACCCTTTTGCCTACTTCAAACTGATTTTCTATCATTTGCAACAAGAATAGTCCTGTCCAGTTTAGTACCTTTCTCAGAACAGGTGCATAATAAAGGTCACTGGATCCAGAGAAGCAGGCCAAGAATTAATTCAGCATGAGATCAGGTTCCGGAAGAGGGAGGTGAGTGGGATAGGCCAGAACATCTTTTGAGGACAGAGAACATATGTGGGGGCAGGGGTAGACCATGTAGGAACAATTTTACCAACAGGAGCCAAATAACCAAGCACATGGCTACAGTTCATGCCAACAGAGCACAGCAGAGGTGACAGTAGGTCCTGGTAGGAAAAGGTCCTTTATCCAGAAAATGAAAATGACATTTGGGAAATTATGTTTTGAGGAGTACAAGATTTGGGATTGCTATGATCTTTCTGTGTTCTAATACCTGACTTGCTTTTCTTTTCCTTTTTCTTAATAACTCTGTTTTTCGTTACCTTGTACCAACATACTTATATATGAGTTTTTGTGTATTTAATCCCAAAGAAGAAGAAAAGAATTGATGTGTCAGCCTGTTGGGCTTCATATCAAAGAGATATTCTCAAGGTTTTAGGTGAGGAATCAAGCCAAGAAGAAAGTAACTACCCAAGGGGTAATCCCAATCCTTGAGAGCACAAGAATCTCTGACCAAGGGTCACCTCTAACCTTTAGCATTGTTTTCTGTAGAGCTACAATTTTCACTTGTGACAACTAATACTTAATCTTCGCCAGTTTCAAGGGTTACTGAAAAGTTAGCAGAATTTTTATAGGAGGAACTTTGTATGAATCAAATAAAATTGACTATTTAGGAACTGTTAAGATTCTAGATGTGTTTGACTTGTATATTTCTTATACAAATAGTTTGGCCTTAGAGTCTTCATCTGTTTATAGGTGGTGATAAGCTTTGATCTGAACCAGGAGCAGGGTATAGAAATGGTTATTTAATAGGATGTTAAAAAGGAAGTCCTCCTGTCTCAGTTTTGACTGAATTGCCAACAGAAAGTCAGAGTGTGAGACTGACTTCATTGACAGAATTTACAAAAGAAATAATGGAGACCTACTTCTAGGACCTGGGGACTCCCAATAAAATCAGAGATATTAATAGAGTGAGTGCATGAAACGGGGAGAAAGCATGGGGATGACATTTCCTTGAGAGAGCTGCTGTCATTCTGAATGCTCGAAGATGAGGACGGGTTTTAGCTCCACCTCAGCTTCATGGGATGACTTGGAGAATCTTAGAAGTGCTGGGAGTTGGGAGACACAAAGACTGATGTCTAAGGAATCATTCAATTGACATTGAAGTATCCCAACGTCAACAGGGTTAGAGAGGCTGTACCAGAAACAGCCTGAACTTCCAGAATTTGCTGGGTCAACGGATCTATGAGTATTTTTTGTGGACCTGATATGAGTCATGTGGGAGACAGAATTATCATGGGGTCATCTTATGTCCTGTCCCAAAGTGCCACATAGAGGAGCAAGAAACTGGAGATGCATTCAGAATTGTTAGGGGCTATAAGAAGAGTTGCAAATGACAGCCTGGAATAGAGATGCATCCATCATTGTCATGAAAAGTGCCATCAGAGGGTCAATCAGGGAACTTCTGAAGAGATCATGAAAACACCTCTTGAGAGAAAGAGTTGGCTTCCCTCAGCCAGGACCAGAAAGCATGAAGCCAGCTTATAACAGTGCCAGTGCAAGTAAGATCTTTTCTATTCTCCCTCCACTTATCCTCCTCCAACTCTCTCCTCTTTTCCCCCAGAGGGGTCAGGAATTGGCTAGTAAGTGTGGGTGAGAGAAGGAGAAGTCCAGTGTGGAAAAATAAGGAAAACTTTATCTTATCCCTCCTCCCCACTGCAGGCTTCCAGCCTTAAGTAACTCTACACCAAAGAAGAGAAACAGATTTTAATGCTAAGTAACATTTAGTGATTTGAATAATATCTTGGGCTGGATGGTGTAATTATTGAATTAAGATGATTTGGGGGACATCAGATGACTATGGAACTGTAACTCCATTAGTTAAGAGTGAGTACAAAAGCCAGGGGTCTTGACCAAGTTTTCTATGCACAGGCAGGCTAAAATTAACCCCACTTAACAAAATTTAAAAATAAAATTGCATTTTGAATGCATCATCACTTAGATTTGTTTAATATGGCAATAGAAGCAACAAGTAGGAAATCAAACAAATGTAATACTCCCTGAGATATGTGAACAATCTTGTCAATAAGCATAAAGAGGCCACTTTAATTATTCTCAGAATTAGTCAGGCATTCTTGCACATGTATTTACTCCTGGGCTTTATAATTTAAAACAAGTTTGCCTTTACAAGCTTGATGAAAGAATAGAAAATTAAGGCCAGGAAGAAATGCTAGAGGATTCAGCTAATGTAACAGGAAGAAATGAAACTTCTAATGTCACCATTTCTTAAAAATTTTCTGTCACTGGGATGCCTGGGTGGCTCAATCGGTTACATGTCTGCCTTTGGCTCAGGTCATGATCTCAGGGTCCTGGAATGGAGCACCACATGGGGAAATCTCTGCTCAGCAAAGAGCCTGCTTTCCCTCTCCCTCTGCCTGCCACTCTGCCTGCTTGTTTTCTCTCTGTGTGTCAAATAGACAAAATCTTTAAAAATTTTTTTTCTGTCACCTACAGTTAGAAGCACCAAAGCAATGTGCCCATATGTCAGAGGTACACTTCAATTAAATTCCTAATATAATGGAGCACTAAACAATCCAAAGAGCTCCATGTATGGCAATAGCAAGGAAGAAAAAACATAGAAAAAGAACCAGGTATCTGAAGATCAGTTAACTGACAGCTTGTGATTGGTTGGCACCCAACATTCATTAGCTGACATATATTCAGCAACTATTGTAAGTCAGGCTGTGCAGTTAAGGAGGTAGACAAGTACAAAGTGGCTTCAAAGGGTCAAAAAGGAATTAAAGTGAAAACATGAGGGATGAGGCTGCTTTGGGCACCAGGACAGCAGTACAGGGGGAGCATGCTGTCTTAATCTACCTCTGTTCGACTAATCAGCTCTCTTACGTCCTCTGTGAAATGTGCAGACTGAGGCCTTCAGTATTCTGAAATGCTTTCAACTACTCTCTAGAATGCCTGTGCACTTCTGCTCTTATCTGTTGGTTGTTTGTTAGTGTTGTTGTTGACCAAGAATTAGTTGTGTTCCTTTCTCAAACTTATTTATTCCAATCATAATTATTATGGTAATGATGGTATTTAAACAAATAACATAAGATGGAAAGAAATATGAATATTACAACAAGCACTGCTATTTCTTTTGATGATAAATAGAATGCTTTGGAAAGACAGAATAAAGGCTAGTCCTTAAAAAATTAGTATTTAGTAATCCGGATTCTTCGATAGCTTGAAAGTTCATAACTAAATGGAAGAGGGTGACTTCCATTCTCTCACCTTTTCTACCCAAAATGCTATGTGAATTTTTCAGCTCTATTCCATGCCAAAATGGAGCAAAACTGGCAGAAAACATACTATCATTTGCTCACATAGAGGAGCATTGTCAATTGGAAAGCCATTGTCTTGGCCACCAGCTAAGGAAAGTAATAACCCCCAGAAATTCTATTCTTTGTGTGCCAGTAGGGCCATATGACCATTGGAAGGCAAGTCTTTCAGCATCACTCACCCCATACTTCATGTCGGTTCACTCATTCATTCAATTAATATTGATTAAGCTCCCATAGGGAGTCTGGCAGAGAGACAATGCCTCTTATTGAACAAACAGGAAAGACGATTGAGTGACTCACCTGACTCTGAGTATGCTTCCATGGAAGAATCTTGGAAAAGCTTGTCATGTCCTTTCTATCCTCATGAAGCTCACCGTGCTGAAAGGTTGCTAGCCCAGGACCGGCTTCCCAGGTTTAGCATTCAATTATTTATATCCAGTCTTGCCTGTTTTGGGTGAGAGGATACACTCCACCACAACACAATGCAGTGTTGATTACACCGGAAGGGGCCCCCAGCCTGGCAGGAGTGTAGAACCGAGAAGCTCAGGCCAGTAGTGGAGAGGTACCTTGGTAACTGTGAGTGTGCAGGGAGAAAGCTAATTCTCATGCACAAAGCAAACTTCATCATTGATTCCTATAGCACAGATCAATTTCTGTTGAATATGCTAACATTCAAAAAAAATTTTTAAATTGAACACTAATTTTTATGACACTCAATGTTTGTGAAGTGTTGAAAAATTCTGGTACATATTTATGACAGAAGCTCTAAGATTACTGACTTCTAGGTAACTTTTTTCTCTTCCTAAAATGCCTTTGAGGGTGCCTGGGTGGCTCAGTGGGTTAAGGCCTCTGCCTTAAGCTCAGGTCATGATCCAGGGGCCTGGGATCGAGGCCCGCATGGGGCTCTCTGCTCAGCGGGGAGCCTGCTTCCTCCTCTCTCCCTGCCTGCCTCTCTGCCTACTTGTGATCTCTGTCTGTCAAATAAATAAATAAATAAATAATCTTAAAATGCCTTTGATACCATATAAAATTATAGATCCATGTTTTCCTATCTTAGAGGGGTGTTTTAAAGACTGAGACTTATTCAGAACATATAACTTATTTAATAAAGGAATTAAGTAAATGAAAAGTAAATTGATAGAAGGATTTGTGAATATTCTTGATAAACTGGGGAATTTGAAAAAAGCTCTCCCTCTGTGTGCTGTAAGTTTCTAACTCTATGAAAATGCAATGGCTTAAATAGGCATTGAGGGTACTTCCCGTTCATCTCACATTATGTGGCTATAAGCTTTTATTTTGAGCAAGCATGATTAGGATAGATGAAATTAAAATGGATGTTCCACCAAGTCTGTGTTCTGTCTCAAGTTAGCTATTAGAGAAGAGTAAATTGAATCATTGTAATGTTCTCTTTCTATTAATACTAATTAAAAATTCTCTTAGTGTTCTTTCTCAGTTTGGTGGATGTCAATCTGTATAGGAATGAACTTTATTTGCAAGAACACTGAATTCTTACCAAACATGTATTTGGTGATGGAAGGGAGGAAAAAGTGGGGATATCCAGATATTCAGTGTTCCTGGTGATTGGCCATCTCCGCATTGGCCACACTCCACACTCCTCTCACTCCTTATTAATGGACTCATTCTGTGCATGATCCTTAAGGAAGAGAAATAGACAACTTGAGAATTCCTCTAGCTCCCTCCTGAGTCAGCCCTTTCAAAACAGCATGCGAGCATAAAGATGAGAAATTAGGCTATACTTTGTTCTGATGGGGCTGGCACCTCTACTTGCCCTTGTCCTACATCTTTCCTGGGTAGCCTCAAAGTTACTATGAAATGCAGAGTCCCTATGTTCTTCCCTGTCCCCTTTTCTGGGTTCCTCCTTCCTCTGGGGTGATTTCAAAGTCACTTACCATGGTGAGGAAGCTCTGAAGGGGCCCAAGAAGGCACCTCTGTGTGTTGACTCTCCTTGAATGGAGTGGACCATTCTAGTAGGAGCAAATGCCTCTGCAATCTGCACATGGAAGACATTTAAGAGTTGATTAGACAAACTCTAACTAGGCAGAATTTGGTTACAAATGGTGATTTTAGTGTGGTTGTGTGGCAGTCAGGAACATTTGCAAGTGAGAAGAAATAATGAATAAAACACCATATGGGGGCATTTGACAGATACCAGGGACAATATTTTAAGTATTAAACACACGATCACATTGTGTTCACACAACTGCCATTGAAGTTGGTATTATTTTTATGGCCATTGGAAACTGAAGAACCAGAGAATCTACTTATGGCCTCATAACTGAGACAAAAGTACAGAGAATTATTTGAATTCAAAATCTGCCCTCTTGACCCCTACTAGAGATTACAACTAAATGAAAGGGACCCTATAAGCAACATTCATCCTTGAAAAGATTTTTCTTAACCTAAAACTAGGGAGGAATTAGTAGGTTAAAATATATGAAATTGACAGTAGTCAACTGTTTATCCTACAAAAATGGCAATTTCATATGGTTCAGTCATATCTATTTATAACTTCTTCTACAGAAGAGAGTCACAGATTGGGGAGCACACTGAATGACATATTCATATTTGAACCCCCCTTCCGCCCCACATTTCCTATGACTCACAGACTTCTGTGGTGTAAAGTAAAAAGGAAAATAACCATATCAATATACAGTCCACTTAATTAAATCTGTATAATTGAGGCGGAACGTTTCTATGCATTAAAAATTGAAGTTTTACCGTTCAGAAGCCAAAACTGGGAATTCTTTGTAATAAATACGTCAGCTGTGATCAAAGCTGATGGTTTGACATGGACTTGCCCTGAATACCAAAGCAGGACCATAGAATAAGATGATCTAGGAGATCTAGATCTCCTAGGAGAGGGTTGTTTTCTGGCCACTACTGGCTGGAGTTTTTCATCATCTGCTATGTATTTGTTTCTGACTAACTTAACTATTCAACATGGGCACAGTTCTTTTGTTATGTACATTTACTTAATTGTAGTTGTTTTGTCCTCATAAATTCCAAAGTAAAAGAGAATGCTTTAGGCACCGCACAGTCATTTATGCTATTGGCCAAGTATGTCAAATTTTCTCTCAGACAATAAAAAAAAAAATGGGGATGGCATTTCTGAGGCCCCCTGTGACTGGGTGAGGCCTGTGATTTGTTCTGGGCAGTGACGTGTGAGCAGAAGTAACATGTGTCACTTCTGGGCTGAGAGCTGAATTGCTGGTGTGAGACCTTCCAAGGCACTCTTTCCTCTGGCATGGTGATTGACAGTATTTGATACAAGGAGTACTTTCTCAGCCTAGATCTTGGGAGGGGGAGATTTGGAATATATAGCTCCATATACACAAGAAAGAAACTTTATTATAAATAAGTTACTAAAATTTGGGGGTTGCTTATTATGGACTCATATCTTAGCCCATCCTGATTGGTACAAGTGTTTTGAATGGCCCAATTACTTTTTAATCTCCATTCTGAAAATAAGGGTTGGGTCTATCTGGTTCAGCTATTTCTGCTGGTTTTCATGGACAAACCAGGTACCTGACTCACAAAATGGTACTTGAAAAGGGCTTTTATTCAGGATGGGTGTAGCTCTCATTTCTACACCAAAGAAAGATCATTAATATTCAAAGACCAGTTCCCCCAAATGAAGTGCCCACTGACAGAAGCAAAACCTTCACAAACATAGGAAGACCCTATAACTTCATAAGAAATAAATTTTAATAGGAAACAGAAGCTCCATCTGGGAAGGAATATTGTTCCATCTCCCATCTACCATGGAATCAGATTAATTCCATTCATATCTCTTACTTAACCAAAAGAGGGTGATAACAAAGATGATGCCTAGAAAAGTTTGAAAGTCCATTATGACCCATTCATCTAATAGCAAGAATTATTTATTAACTAGAAATCCACAGAGCATAGAGAAAATAGGTTATCTTACAGATAATTTTTTAATTTAGTTATTTATTTAAGAAATCTCTACACCCAATGTGAGACTCAACTCAAAATCCCAAGATCAAGAGTCCCAGGCTCTTCTGAATGAGCCAGCCAGGTGCCCCTCTTACAGATAAATCTCAATGCAAGAAAGAGCCACCAAAAGTCCAAAACACTGGGGGTTAGCCCAAATAAACCAATACCACATTACAAACAATAACACCAGAGATGTGGCGGAGCAGAAAAAAAACTGATTTTGCCAACTTCATAATTTCATCTTGGAGAAAAGCCAGTTTTAACACTGATTCTAAATGAGGTTTTTCTTGAGAAAAATCATGGTAATTGGAGATGTAAATCAGTAATATAATACGAGGAGAAATGTTTTGCTATTAAGATCTTGGAGTCTGCAACTAAATTTATACCCTTTTTCTTTGAATAGGTAAGAATTTGCCTATTTATCAATTGCTTCCAAATATGTACTATTGATTCCAATTTACAGAAAATTTTTATTAAAGTATGTAGCTTTAGGATTGCCTATGTAGCCTCCTCACAGTTCAGCAAAACAGTGAGTCTTATCATAATGCCTTGATATCTGCAAGATTCAAGGTACTATTATAGGTCAGGTCAATAACTAGCAATCACGTGATTACTTGGAGCATATCACAAAAAACAAAATATATATATATAAAGATAATATTCATCTCAAGAAACAACAAGAAATAAAACATGACAACATATTTTATTGGCAAGAAAAATAGAGGGAGAGCCTCCCTCTCTCCTCCCCACGCTTACCATATCTGCCAGCAGTGATCTTTGAAAGAGCTGGCCATTGCGATGGGTAATTTATGCAGCTCTTGCAACACCCAGACACTAATGCAAATTCCCTACTTAAGAATGCTGACCTTGACAGCACCAAACCAGGACCCAGTAACCAGAAATTTCTCTTCAATCTTGCATGGAGGAGTCACATTTTAAAGCCTGTCATTCTGCATAGGGAACTACCATTTAACTGTCATTAATATGACTTTTAGAATTTAAATTGAATAGCATATAAAATACTTTTTAGCAGCAGATAATTGTAGCTTATAATTTGTATCCTCCTTTGAACGCTCCACTACAAGATTCTGAGCCTTACATACTGGTTTTGACTGTGATTTCAGTTTTGAGGGATTGGTCAAGAAATAAGGTTTTATAAAGGTTAAACCTTTAGATCCTGAAATTTTTTACTTAAATCACATTGAATTTTTAAAAAATGTATTGCACGTGTTTTTAAGTGCCTTGAATAGTTTCCTAGGGCTGAAATATCATAAACTGGATGGCTTAAGCAACAGAAATTTATTTTCTAACAGTTTTGGGGGCTGGAAATCCAAAATCAAGGTGTTAGCAGTTTGGTTTCTTCTGAGGCCTCTCTCCTGAATTTCTTGCTATACCTTCACATGGTCTTTCCTCTGTGCACACAACCCCCTGGTATCTCTCTATGTCCTAATCTCTTTCTATGAGGACACCAGTCAGCTTGGAATAGGCACCAAGCTAACATTCTCATTTTAATTTAATCATCTCTAGAAAGGCCCTCTCTCCAAATACAGTCACATTCTGAACTACTGGGGGTACCTAAAATATAAGTTGGGGAGGACACAATTTGTCCATATCACTTAGGAAGTAGAATATAATATAGCCTTTTCCTCATCATTCACGATCTGAGTTTTGGACACTCACCTATTTTTCTGTACAATCAGCATCCCTAAAGAATTAGGAGGTTATGATGAAATGTACTTTTTTTAGAGAACTCCCTAGAATCACTTTGCCACCTGAAAGTCCTAGACTTTTGTTATTTGATACAGTAGTCACTGACCACATGTGATTATTTATATTTAAATTAATTAAACTTTAATAAATTGAAAAATTCAGTTTTTCATTTGCACTAGCCACAGTGCAAGTGCTCAGTAGCCCCCTATGGTTAGTGCCACCATATCAGGCAGTGAAAATAATGAATATCTCCATCACCGTTATCACAGAATTCTACCAGACTGCACTGAAGGACTGTTGCTATCATCCTGTCAACAAGAACCCATCCCCCTTGGCCTTGGGACACCCTGAAGAGAGTGTTGTCCAGCCAGAGTTGAGAACAACAACAACACAGTTCTAGCTGCTAGGTTCTTGTCTCTTCATCACAGTCATCTCAGTCCCTCACTGCCAGCGCTTTGGTCACTGCCTACTTCTCCATCACATTTTCTCTTCGTTCCCCCCTCTTGCCTTTTAATTTCCTGCCTTCTCCCCTCTCCTCACCCATCCTTTCCTTTGGCTTCATCTTCGTCCATCTTTTCTTTGTTGGAATGGTGCATTCTGCTGTGAAAAGTGTTGCCAAATAGTGAGAAACCACCTTTCTTCTAATCAGTAAATGCCATTAATCTTCATGTCTTCGGCCACTCTTGACATTTTTCCTGGAGTCCCATTCAGATCCATCTTGTGTAAGAGTGTCTGTTGCTGGAACACTGATTAAGATGGAGCCACCTCATCTATCTGGCAAATGTAGCAATCACAGGAAATTTGTTTCCTATTATTCCTCTTCTTGACTCTAGTATCATCTCTTGGAAGGTGGGTTAACCTAATAATTAAGTCAGCCTGCCCGAGTTCAAATAGTGGGTCATCACCTATTAGCTGGTTGGCCTCTATCAAATTTCTTAACATCAGTTTCTTCGTGTGTCTATTGTGAGCTTAAAACTTTGTATTTTCTTGCTGCCTTGACATCCTCACAAACAGACTATGAGCACCTGCACAGGGGACCAGGTACACCAATGTGATAAGTCTGGCCCCTGCCCCAAGTTCCCATGCTTGCCCTGATGTGACTATAACCTAGTGACAGTCAAATGCCCTGTTGAAATCCCCTCAGACCTTTTATGCATGCACCCCATCCTGACCCTCCAATAAAAGCACATTCCCGTGAGTCCTTATTCTCATCTCACCACCTGCTTGGAGGAGCCTGACTCCTGGATGCTCTTGACATGTGACCTTTTCATGGCATGCAGTGACTATCTCTCAAGGACCTGTGAGTTTAATAAACTTTGTTTCCCCGACCCTCCCCTGGGTCCCCTCTTGCAGCCACACATCTAACTGACCATCTCATGAAAGAGTACAAAACAATCTAAGATGGAGTTTGAGAACATTACTCATCTCATAAAGTTGTTAAGATTAAATAAATTGACCTAAGGAAATGATGCTTTGAACACAACTCAATAGGTAGGAGCGGTTATTCCTCAGGAAAAGCTTCACTCTTCACAAGATGGCTATGGGCCTTGTCTGCCGGACTTGTTGTAGTGATCTCAGGCAGAGGAACACTTATTTGCCATGGAGACTCTATCATGCATCTATTTCACACTCAAGTTCTGCTAGGCACGTCCTAAATTGATCAAGTGATTAATTTATCTTCTATAAAGGGAGACAAGACTTATGAAGAGAAAATAGAGATTCATAGGCAAAATCAAATACTAAGTTATATTAGACAGACAATATAGTCTATTAGCTCCTTTAAAAGAAATGTCGACTTCCAGTTTCTGATTCCACATGTAAGTAGTTTGGAAGTCACCACTCCAACAAGGTTCTTTACCTAACAACAAGTAAAAAGCTGAACAGACTGAAAAATCAACTCTTCTAGGATTCATAAGAGAGGTGAGGACACTGGGCAAACCACTGCCCCTAAGATCGAAAATACTGACAGGTAAATACAGAGAATAACAATGTACTGGAATAGAGAGAGGCAGAAAGTGCCCCAGGAATGACTAGTGGTAGGAAAACCTGAACTATCATTGATGAATTGTTGGAGGCTCAATGCAGACAGCTCTGAAAATGAAAACTCCAGGAGGGACCAGTGACAGAGGAGCCCCACAGCCCTGTGAGAGATTTACCTCTAGGAGTTTGACCAGATTCCCACAGTAACTATTGAGGACAGATCTTCTGTGCTTCTGACATGAGGGGAAAAGGAACCATTCTGAAATACAAAAGAGCATTCTGTTCTTCATAACAAGGCCTGTCCTCAGGGGAAGCTAGTTAACCAAAGCCTAAACTGGCCTGGGTATTATCAGAACTTCACTGACCTGGGAAAGGAAAATACCTAACTGTAGCCATCCTCTCCCACCTAACAGAAAAAAAAAAAACAAAAACCTAGAAGCACTTGTGAAGTTCACAGTCCACAGGCAAAAGCTCTCTAAAAGACTGAGAACTAATAATAGAACTATAAAACGCTTCCCCTCTCCCAACACCTCACTATCACATTACTTGAAGGTCTATTTACAACAATTCCTTTTATCCAATACATCATATCTGACTATCAAGAAAATATTCCAAGGAATACCAAAAGGTTAAAAAATTTTTTTTTGAAGAGACAAAGCAAGCATGAGAACCAGACATGGCAGGGATACCGGAATTAATCAGATTAGGAATTTAAAACTGCTATGATTAATATGCTAAGGGCTTTAATAGATAATAATGGATAAAGCAGACAACATGCAAGAACAGATGGACAATGTAAGCAGAGAGATGAAAGAACCTAAAGAACTGCTAGAGATAAAAAACACTGTAATAGTAACAAAGGATATCTTCGATGGGCTTATTGGTAGACTGTACATAGTCGAGAAAAAGATCTCTGAGCTCAAGTTTATCTCAATAGAAACCTCCAAAATTAATAGCAAAGAGAACAAAGACAGAAGATAAAAAACCCAGAATAGAATATCCAAGGACTATGGAACAACTACCACAGGTACAACAATGCATAATGGGAATATCAAAAAGAGAAGAAAGAAAGAGAGAGAGAAAGAGAGAGGGAGGGAGGAGGGAGAAAAGAGAGAGAGCAAAAGAAAGAAAGGAATAGAAAAAAAATAATCAAAACATGAATGACTGAGAAATCAGAGCCATGTGAGGAAAGTGTTGAGCCAAGGTAGGAGACAGCAGTGTATGTGGAGAGATGTGAAGAGTAAGGGTAAGAGACTCTGGAGTAGGGAACAGGATAGATGAATGAAAATGAAATTAGGCAAACCAGCAGGTTCAGAGTTAAAATCCAGATGAAAACCAGACAAAGGAGGACATTTTAGTTCCCTCATATGTTTTGAGTAGTTTTCTTTAGAATTTATTTTTTATGATATATTCTATAATGTACTTTTTAAAAAAGATTTTATTTATTTATTTGACAGAGATCACAAGTAAGCAGAGAGGCAGGCAGAAAGAGAGGAAGGGAAGCAGGGTCCCCGCTGAGCAGAGAGCCCGATGAGGGGCTCCATCCAGGACCCCAAGATCATGACCCGAGCCGAAGGCAGAGGCTTTAACCCACTGAGCCACCCAGACACCCCTATAATGTACTTTTGATTGCTTGATTTATTAAGGTCACTTTCAATGACTACCTCCAAGTTAGAGCCTTCTAAATTCTCATCTATCTTCAGGTAACTATGAATGGTTCCATCTTAGCATCATTCACATACTTCAGGAAAATTCATCTTGTCAAATATGTCATTAACAAATAATTAAATTACAATGAACTCCCAACTAACCAGAAGAACATTCAATAACCCCTGTATAGACATAGATTTAATTGTTCATAGTTCTTCATTGTGAGTGTACATGAAGAGTGATTCAAGCAATCAGATTATATCAAATCTACATTTATTTTGTACCCAGTATGTATTAAGGAAATGTACTTGGTATTTTGAAGTATATAACAGAAATGTAAGAAGTATCTTCACCTTCAAATGGTAATAACACACTATGCAAAGGAAAAAAAATAATATCAGTTTATGTTTAAGTGACAAGTGATTAGTAGAGTATTAAATAATGAAAGCTAATTAATTGGAGAGATTAATGGAGTAAGGAATAATTACAAGTAATGTCATAAGAGTTGCTAGTATTTGAGTGTATCTTAAAAATATGTAGCATTTGATTAGGTAAAAGGGAAAAAACCTGCTCCTTTTGGGAGGAAATAACATCATGGGTCAAGTGCAGAGGCAGGGATAAATCAGGGCTGTCCTGGGCAATATGAAAAGTAGAGGAAGGGTCATAATGAGAAGTCTCAGAAGGTAAGTGGGTAGGAAGTTAAAGGAAGGTCTTCCATGACAGATTGATATTTCTTTGTCTGAAACACCAATCCTTAACAAGCACTTACCCAAGTGCCTAAATATGACTATCTGACAAAGTCATAGAGACACTCTAAATAATTCAAAGCACTTACTGTAACACAGAGTATAAATGTTAAATGTTGCAGTTTTTAGAAGCGGTGCCCCCCTCTCAAAATTAGTGGTCTGGGTGGAGACTTGTGTATTCTAGTGGCACCTCAGATACCAATTCATTTTTATCCAATTTTGCTTTATCCATCATAACACTTCTCTTAAATTTTCATCTTTTTTGGTTTCATTTTTCTACCTTTTCTTATCCAATTGCCTTTTTTAAATACATTCAGTTTGCCAGTATATAGTAGATCATAAGTTTTGTTGTAGCTCCCTAGTACCCAGAAATCTCCTGAAGACATTTTTAGCTCCAAACTAAAGAAATTTCTCCTCCCTGATTCATTTATTTGGCGAATATTTACTGAACACTTACTATGTTCTGAGAAAATAGTCCAAATTCTTGGATAGATCAGTGAACAAAACAGATAAAAATTCCTTCCCTGAGAGAGCTTTCATTGAGATAAGTAGAAAGGGACAATAAAAGCAAACCACAGGAGATGCTTACTATCATCCCATTTTACGGGCAAGAGAATCATTCAGGGAGGTAAGCGAATTTCCCAAGGTTACAGTTATTGAGTAGTAAAATAAAGCTCAGACTTTTCCATCTTCAACCACAGCTACTTATTGTGAAATAATGGACTAAATACAACTCTGTAGTTGGCTTTTGACATCTGAAATGCGCATCTTTCACCCCCACCAATTCTACTCATTCTCTTTCTTTGATTTGAAAGACTAGAGTTAATGTGCGTTAAAAGTTCACTGGGAAGCTGCATTATGATCTCTAAGGTCAATTCCTTACTAATTCTTACATGTCTGGAAAATAGACATATTGAGAACAGGTGTTACTTTGATCTCTGATCTGGAACTCATTGCCCACTTAGCTCCACACCTGTCAGTTCCTGGCTATCAGCACCATGGATAGCTGCTCTCCATCCAGACCCTTTAAAAAGGTTCTACAGTAAAATATTGCACACTATCTTCTGTTTATCTGCATTTTAAGTATCATATGGCTAGTATGAGAAATGACTATCATTTAAAATTTTCCTTATAATTCATTGTCCAGACATTTATCACCTTTACAAGCTCAATTAGCGAGCCGCAAAAATGCATAAGATTGGCGTTTGAATTTAACATCCCAAACAGAACATCTGGGTTTTTAAAAGTGAGTCAGATGGTAAAATTTATACATTCTATAGATATTTTGCTATTTTTCATTAGGACACTATTCCTTTTTATTGATCTTGGTTGCCTTAAATGAATTATCAAAATTTTAACTTTTAAGTATGTATTTTCTTATGTAAAAATCAGATGCCAAGGAAATTCTCTGAACCTAAGTATACTCTGTAAATATGAATGTTCTCAGCATCATCTCACTGGATGACAGGATTGTAATTTAGGTAAGTTCAGTACAGTGAGATTGTTAAGTAAACACTTCAAAAAGGGTGTCTAGCCTCCCAAAGCAGAAATGGTTGTTACAAAGAAACTCAGGAAATAAATGCAAGATTATCTGTTTTCTTCATTTTGAATTAGCAGTGGTGGGGGATTTCTTCATTATTTATAAGTGGAGGAGCAGAATTTCATGCTGGCATTTTGATAAATGGTAAGAATTAGTGGAGAGAAAGCCTGTGAATGCCAAGCAGGAACTTCCATCAGTTACTGCACGGTCATTCATTTCTGGAAGGAATACTTTTCTGAACAACCTATGTTATGGTCTGACCATTGTAATTGGCTATGGTATGATTTGTACATAGAACAAAAAACATTTATCAATTTTAGAATCAATCACCTAAATGAAAGTACACTTGTATAAAATCCTTACTATCAGATAAATAACCTAGTCAATGCAAAAGAAAGGAGGAAGGAAGGAAAAAAGGAAGGAAAAGAGGGAGGGAAGGAAGGTGGGAGGGAGGGAAAGAAGGAAAGAAGGAAGGACAGACCTTGTTTTAATAAAGCTTAGTAGCAAAATTAGTGAAATGAATTTCCTAATTTTTCAGTGTCTCTTAATTTCATGTGTTTTATGTATACAACAAGTGACTTTAAGTACCTACATGTGCCAGGTACTGTTCAGATTGGTGTAAAAATTGTGTATTTTTTTCAGCCCTACAACCTGGTTCATGTATTAATTGCTTTGATAGAGTGAACACCTGACCATTTGTTAGGCTGGTGATGCCCTTGCATGTGATCAGCTTCTCAGAGGGTCTTCTATTGTCCTGTAACCTAGAGGGGTCATCTGACCATGAATTGGCTGTGGGATTAGGCTACAGTGTCATGGCTGTCTGTGCACTTGAGTCTTCCTGCAATTAGAGCCAATGTGGTCTGGAGGCAATAGCTGAGAATAGAAATGTAAAAAGATCCAATGTTCAAGAAGTTCAAAGTATAGAAATTTTGTTCACTGATCCATTACACAGGTTTGGTGAGTCATATATGGACAGAAAAGCCATGCAAAAGGAGCAAATGCCTTTGGATTAGTTTATGGCCCTTGGACAAGGCACTTAAACTCCCTGAGGCCCCAGTATCTTCCCCATATACCTCCCTCAACTCATCATTGTGAGGGTTACATAAAACTGTTTATGTGAAAACACTGTGTAAATTCTAAATAACCCTAGAAATATTATGAGAGAGAGTATATGACTGTGAGATGAGCAGAAGGGTTAAGATACAAATAGGACAGTATTTCTTCAAATTTTTTGGTCCATTATAAAATGCAGTGCAAATCTAAGTCCTCCCTGTTTTACTGTGGCTTACATGCAGTATGCAGTTTAGGTTGAGAATTTGGAAATGTCAGGACCAAATCTCCACTATAGATTTTTGTTAATGTATACAGTGGAGGAAAATTAATAGAATAATAGAATATTCTGCTGAATCCCTCCCACATATTTATATTAGGCTAGCAAATGAATGCATATAAAAGTTTGTGTGTGTGTGTGTGTGTGTGTGTGTCTGATGTGTGAATGTGTAGTAAGTATAGAGTATGTGTGTGGTCAGGTGTGCATAAGTGTGTGATGTGTGTATATTTGCATACTTTCTGTGTGTGTGATGTAGTGTTTGTGTGACTGTGATATGTGTATGTGTATATGGTGTATGTGTGACTGGGACTGGTGGCATGCAGATATGTCTGCCTGTCTGTGTACATGTGTGGGGGAGTCTGCATATGGGTATGTGGTATTGTGTGTGAATATGTCTGATACAAGGCTCTGGAATTGACATTTCAGTTAATGCAAGTGTTCTCTGGGAACAGAATTTCCATGGGTCCACATCATTTTTTTCTCCAGGTTTCACAACTTGAATTCCACTGACTTCCCACATCCTTGTGCCTAAAGTTGCCTTGGTCAACAACAGTCAACAGGCAATCTCTAAATTAAACGTGAAGGGGCACCTGGGTGGCTCAGTTGGCTAAACCTCTGACTCTTGATTTGGGGTTGGGTCATGAGCTCAGGATTATGAGACTGAGGGCCATGTGGAGCTTCTGTCGGGCTCCACACCGGGCGTAGAGCCTCCTTAAGATTCTCTCTCTCTCTGCCTCTTCCCCCACCTCTCCCTCTATAAAAAAAAAAAGGGGGGAAATTTTTCAAAAAAATTAAAAGTAAAGGTTTGACCTTTCCTCTCCCATTCCATAAAGGACATTTATGAGCTAAATACTAAGATTGTGGGACTAAAATCTTTTCAAAGAAGCAATGATGATTTTATGTACATTTACATATTATTCCCAAGTGCTCCTGGAAGATATCCTAAACGTTCATCACCTTTAAACTATAAGAGGCTTAAAATATTTAATTAGTTCCTATAAGGTGAAAAAAAATTGAGAGAATTCAGCAACATTGGTTTTAAAATATTTATTTTAAAAATGTCTACCAAATAAACATTGAAATGATTTATAGCTCTACTTTTTCTAGAGGATCATTTCTTTTTAAATTACTCTTCTCTGATTTATTTCCTGGAAAAAATAGCTATTGATTGATAATCTCATAGCACAAAGAAGTAAAATGATATACTTAACCTTTCCAGCATGAAAGAGATTAAAGTTGTTTTTTGATAGTAATGATTACACCTTTTATCTTATTTTTTATTCTTATTTGTTTTGGGAATATTTTATTTATTCACTTGAGAGAGAGAGCATGATCAGGGGGAAAGGGGCAGAGGGAGAGTAAGAAGCAGACTCCCCACCAAGCAGGGAGCCCAATGTGGGGCTCTATTCCAGAACCCTGGGATCATGACTTGAACCAAAGGCAGATGCTCAACTAACTGAGCCACCCAGGAGCTCCTATTTTTTTTTTAAGTTTTATTTATTTAAGTAATCTCTACACTGAGCGTGGAGCTCAAACTCACAACCCCAAGATCAAGAGTCACACACTCTTTCAACTGAGCAGCCAAGTGCTCCACCCCCATTATTTTAAAAGTTGCACTTCTGAAAATTATGTTGGTCTGATCTCAAGCGGCCTCCTATTCAGCTTTCATGCATCAGTAAGCACCCAATTGAGATAGAAAGGACATGCACAGAGTTTAGTTCTTATTAAAGATTTTAAATGACACCATAGAAAGTATTTGATTGAAAATCTGTCTCGGACTGTATATTTGTTTGAAACATTAAGCAAACTAAATGCAGCTATTTTGCTGACATGGCCATTGCCCAAACTGGAGGCTTTACTCTCACTGTATTTCAGCGTATAAGATCTTACACTTTGGTACTACAGTCCTAGTGGCTGATGTAATATTTCCAGAATCCTCACAGCCTCAATCACGGTCAGAAAACATTCTCAAAATAGGCCAGTGAAAATACTCCTATCCTAGGATTTCCTTTCAGTTATTGCAATATATATTTATATATACACGTTAATACATGTGCATTAGGAAATCAGATATTTTCGCTATGGAGTTGTCAAGAGGAAAGGCCAAAAAGTCATATCCCTTCATCCTATTGCATTGCTGATTGCCAGCTAATCAGGTGTGTGTGTATGTGCACATGCATGCACACACACAAATGTGTGTGTATGCATGCATCTGTGTTTTGTTGTATTTTTTCACTTTTATTCTTTACCATGGTTCTATTTTTACTACCAAAGATAACTTGAGGTCCAAACTTAGTTTTCTTTTTTCTTTCCCCCCCTTTTTTTTTTTTTTTGAGAGACAGTGAGAGAGAGAAAGGGTGTACGCATAGGGGGAGAGGCAGAGAGAGAAGGAGACACAGAATCCCAAGCAGGCCCCATGCCTAGTGTGGAGCCCAAATGGGACTTGGTCTCACAACCCTGAGATCATGATCTCACTGAAATCAAGAGTTGGATGCTTAACTGATGGAGACACGCAGGTACTCCCAAACTTATTTTTCAAAACAAAAATATTTTCTATATCTTTTCATAACCATGTTGATAACCTTGTATAAACTCAATGAGCACATTTTTGTTCCCTTATTTAATTAATGGATTAAAAGTTGGGACAACACAAAAGAGCTTGACAACCCATGGTGTGTACACTAAAGCTGGCATCCTGGCTGGTGAATGGCAAAAGCATTAGCAAGTCCCATCAACAGGACAGAATATTCAAAAGAAAAAAATGTTCCTTAGTCATGCTTGGTTGGCATAGATAAAGAATGTAGGCCACTGAGTGGGGTAAAAAAAAAACAAACCCTAAGTTTATATTTTGTTCATATCAGGCAGTCTAGGAGTGTATCTTCCCACTCTCCTTCCCCCTGTTGCTCCTCAACATTGCTGCTTCTCAATTTGCCTTCAAAATAAAAATCTGATGATAAACACACTAAAACTCTTGGTAAGGGAAGGTGGTTGTAAATACCAGAGCACAAATGTAGTCATTTTTCCTGTGATGAACTGAGTAATGAGCAGATTTTATTCAAGGCCCTCCTCTACGTACACGAATTTCATAATTCCCATGGTTCATGACTTAGAGATGCTTCTTTGATCTTTTTAATGATTGGGGATCACAAATGTTTGGGGTATTATAATGTGATTATTGCTTGATTGTTAAGAACAACAAATTATTTCTTTCCCTACCTTCTTTGAATTTCCCTCAATCATGTCCATGCACATCATTCTTTCCTTAAAGGACCCATATGGCAAAGGTAGACTAGCTGCCCACCAAATCCATTTCCCTATCTTTTTGGGCTGACTGTGTTTCTCCGCCTTCCTTACAGCTATATAAGATTATGTGACTCAATTCTGGCCAGAGGAATGTGGGGAGAAGCTGTGGCTACCAGACATGACCTATGAATACCTTCCAATCTCTCTTTTTCCTTCATGGCTTCGCTGTCTCTTAATCCCAGGTCCATCTAGGAATTCATGTGTTGAAAAAGGCAGAGAATCTGTCAACCTGAGTCTCTGAATGACTGTAGGGAGCAGGATTTTCTGTTGCACATCAGATTCCATGTCAGCAAGAAATAACTGTCTATTGTGGTAAGCCACTGAGATGTCAAGGTTTACTGGTATCACAGCCATTATAAGTTTAACCATACAATAGACCACACTCAAATGGAACTAGTGAATGTTTCACCTGGTGCCTCGTACACAGATGTTTGGTAAATTAAAACTAATACTATTATATAAAAATTGGAAAACATTATTTTATCTACCTTATATATACAAGTCTCTATGAGATTGTAACATACCATAATATAGGAAACAGGGACATGTAGTCATGTGGGATTCTGCTTTGCTGTCGTCCACACATGTTTCAGAATCCATTATTCCTGCAGGAAAATAAACAAAAATAAGTATAGTTAGGGGTAATATCCCGCCCCTTCATGGTGCCCTGCGTGTAGTAAAATCTTAATAATTGCTTTTTCATTGTGCTGATGAAGATAATAATGAATGCCTCCCTTATGCCCCTCATTCCATTGCCATTAAGTTGTGATCTGGTAACTTCTGCAATGGATTGTAGAGAAGCCAGATTAGCTATGGTGCCGTGGTGAGGCAAGGAGCTTAACTGAAGACAAGGACTCCAAACACATAAGAATAATTTTATATTAGTGACAGAAAACAGTTGTTTTGGCTGTCATTTAAATCATGTCTCAGTATAATGCTCCAACATACAAAATAGTAATAATTGTGCAAATGTCAAAATTCATAGCTTCTTTTCACTTTGGTATGACATTTTTGTCAAAAACCTGAAGTACCTCTTTGAAGTTTGGTTGTGTTTAGATCTCTAACCTAAATTCACACAAAATGAAACATAAGTGTTAAATTGTCCATTCTTTTTTCAATGTGTTACATTGGAAACATAATATAGAGTGGCCATCATTGTCTTAAAATACCATCACTGCCTGTTCAAACAGTGTTATTAGACCATAGCTTTTTTGAACAGATGTCTTAAGTGCATTAACTAGATAAATGGGAAGATTATTTTGGACAAATCAAGGCTTTTCACTTAAAATAACAAAGCATAACAAAAGGACTCTGCAATGAGGCCATAAGAGGCCATTATTTACCATTCCTTGACATAACAATCAATTCCCCAAAGGGAAGTAATATACTATTGTTTGACCTTGTCACAATAAACATGTGTTACATTTTTTTTGGTGTAAACTTTTTATTAATATATAACACACACACTTAGCACACAAATCATAAATGTGCAATTCAGTGAATTTTGCAAAGCCAATCCACCAGTGTAACCAATACTCAGATGGAACATTGAGTTGATGAGATGATAATGGACATTATCAGCCTCCCAGAAGCTTATACCTCCTTCCAGTCACTAACTCTTTGCCCCAAGGATAACAACTTACTCTGGCCTTTGCTTTTGTTTCTTTCTGAACTTTATGTAAGTGGTATTATATAGTAGCTTTAATATATATTAACAGTTTTCCAAAGCGGTTGCTTCAAATTATACTACTGTCAATCATGTATGAGAGTTCCAGTTGTTCCCATCCTCACCAGGACTAGATAGTGTTCATGTATTACTTTTTTAATAATTATAAAACTATCTCAAATCAGAGGAAAAAATATGAAGTCTAGACCATTATGAGAAAAAAAAATCAGTAAAAAATCATACACCAGACTCCAATTATTTTACTTAAATTTTTAATTTTTTAATTATGAATATGTTTTTACATACACAGAATTAGAGAAAATCACTTATGCTTAATATTATTTAATATTGGGGTGCCTGGGTGGCTCAGTGGGTTAAGACTCTGCCTTTGGCTCATGTCATGATCTCAGGGTCCTGGGATTGAGCCCCGCATTGGGCTCTCTGCTCAGCAGGGAGCCTGCTTCCCCTCTCTCTCTCTGCCTAGCTCTCTGGCTACTTGTGATCTCTGTCTGTCAAATAAATAAAATTTTTTAAAAAATAGTTAATATTCTTCCACAATGCTCCACAAAACTTTTTTTTATTTGCTCAAGTGTTAAAGTAAATTACAGATGTCAAGACATTTTGATCTAAACATTTTAGTATGCATCTCTAAAAAGGAGGAATATTTTCCTATAGAATCACAATAATATTATGACATCTAACAAAATTTATAATTCCTTTATAACATCTAATATATAACCTCTATTCAAATTTTCCCTATTTTTCCAAAAAATATTTTTGACAGTTGGCTTATTTAAACCAAGCTTTACACAACAACCAGCATTCCATTTGTTTGTTAGGTTTCTGAACTCATGCTCCACTCCTCTTTTTTAACGACATGGACATGTTGAATGAACAAGACCAATTGTCCTGTAGGATACCCAAGTTCTCGATTTACCTCCTTATGTTCTCACAGTCTGATTAAATTTGCTTTTCTACCCCGTGTATATCTTGTAAACTCAGAGTTAGATCAAGAACACTTCATGGAGGGGTAATGACCTTCACATTGCATCACCCCAGGAGGCAGACACCTTCTGGTGTCTCACCATTAGCAATGCTAAGACTGATCACTGAGTTAAGAGGGTGACCCACAGACATTTCCATTGTAAAATTACCTATTCATCCTTCCAATCTTTAATTTATCTGGAAGATTATTCCAACTATTTTTATATTAAGAATAAAAGTTATTTTTAAGGAATACTAAGATATAAAGTATATCCTTGCAAAAGCGCCAAGGAAGGTTTATCCACAACATATATTTCCTGAACTTCCACCTCTTTGACTCCTCTTTTTCTTCTTCCCCAACACATCTTGTGCCCCTCCTTACTTCCTAGGTATATTGTGATGCTAGACAGAAGATGACAATTTGGGTTTTTTTTTGGATTTATTATTTTTATTGACAAGGTTTATAGGAACTAATTAAATATTTAAAATCAAAGGCCAATTCTTGGGTCTCATTTAGTCGTGTACTCCATTCATTCACATTTATCAATAAACAAGTCAAACCTGTTAAAAACCCTAACAGTCAACACATACCATTTTTATGGATGGATTTTTATTTTAAATGCTCAACTGGTTTATCAGAGGCCTAGTTCTCTCATAAGTAGCATTGTTTTACTTTAAAATTCAGAGATTATTCAATAAACTGATTAAGACAATTTAAAAGACAAAATAGTCTCATTCAGGAGTGGTCTGTATACTGACCACCATACTGGAAGATTCCTGGCTCTAAACTCCTATATACAACCTACACAAATTGGAAAAAGACTATGAAAAACCTTTTGCATTTGTTGCTTGTTCAGTGGCCTCCATTCTCAAGATGTTTTACAAACACTGGCTGTTAGAGCAACTGTTTTATCCACCTTCGACCATATTCTCTAAAAACAATTTATTCTACAGATTTGGAATAAGCTGTTACCTATTAAAAGTAGTTAATATAATTAGTCCCACAAGAATATCACATCTGATGAGACTAATAATAATACAAAACATAATATCATAAAGAGGGTTGGGTTTTCTTTTTTGTTTTGTTTTGTTTGTTTGCTTTTTTCTTAGTATTTGTTTCAATAGTCTGGAAGAAGCCATAACGAGGCAAGACTGATTCTGCCAATCTACATGAGCTGCACAATTACTCAGTGAATATTAGTCTCTTCAATGCACTGTGTCAATCCCTGATGTTGTTTTATTGTCCCATGAGACATATTACTGTGTCTCAAGGGTGGGAAAGTACTAGAAGAATATTAAGCCCAGAATATGAAGGATGGACATTCACCATGTGCTGAGCAGCCTGGAAATTATTGTTTAATATTAATTTATTAGATGATTGCTGAGCCAAAAGGACATAATATCCATTATGTAAATGTTCAGTCATGGACACCGTGCCCCAATACTTATTAACTCCAGGCTGAATGTTGAATGGCGTGTATCCCAAACTAAGTACGTTCAAATAGACAAGTACTTTGTCATGAAAAAGCAAGACCATTCAGTAAGTAGTACATTATGTCCTACAAATGAGAGAGTGCTTTTTTCTTGAACAATATTAAAGGCTCAAGCTGGAAAAAAATGGGTGGTGGGGGAAGAAGCAAATAATGTGACAGAAAAGGAAGAGTGTGTCATTGCAACACATTAGCTCACATTTTGTCCTGCCTCTATTTCAACAAATGGCCTAAAGGTACAGTGCAATTTTATGTGCCAAGAGCTTGTGGTTACACTTTGCAAGTCTTTCAGGGTTTCAGAAAAGGAACTTTACTCTGTAATGTTATGCCTGACAACAGGTGACTCATAAAATTCATTAGTTTATCTGCTCACCTTAGCATTTTCAAAAATGAATTTGTGACTCTGTGATGCAGTTTTTTGTGGATCCTTGAGTTTTGTACTGTTGACCTGACAACCTTTCATGTATGGTGTCCTGCAGAGAAAAGGATTTTTCTATTTTATGAGTCTTCCTGTGACTCCGAGAGAGTCCCTGTCACTCAGACTTCTCTTCGTTCTTTCAGAAACCTACAGATCCTTTAAATGACTGCAGTGGCTAGGAGTTCTTGCCCCATTTCTCATACCGAAGGCTCCTCTTTCTTTTCAGATCCTAGCAGCTTTTAGCATGGAACAGATGTCTATGAAATGGTTGTTGAACGGATATGTGAGAAAACAAATTGCTGTAGCATGTCGATAAGGGCACGTGTTTGGGGCAAATCTTGAAGCTTGGGTGGTGAGACTGGATTTGGCCATCTTATCCATTTCTTGAGCAGTTGAAACTATTTCATCCTTCTAATCACAGTTTTCTGTGATGGTGGGGTAGGACATATAAGTAGAGTGACCTAAGGGAGCGGTCTCTGTAACTGAGTTCTTTTGTTCTTATAAGGAACCACTTCACATGTGTGAATCTTATATCGGCACAACATGCTTTCAGGAAAAATGCAGCAACATGTGACCTAACAGGAGAGGGTGGGTGTGAGAATTTTCATTGGTGAAGGAGTTGATTACAGACACAGCAGCTAGCTTTGTGACTTTGTTTCTCACATATTTTCCAGAGAGGAGACTCCTATCCCCAAAACACGGTCCAAGACACTTGCTGTTTTGTCACCTGAAGACCGCTGACTTCCTTTAGTCTGCAAACTCCCATAGCTCCATCTTTTACTTCTGGGAGAAACTCTTTCCTATAACTTCCCACTGGATGTCTCCCAGTCTGGCTGCCTCTTGGTTTTGCTGAGAGCCATTCCAACCATCTGTCACAGTTCACACCAGATCTTTAGGTCCCGGTCAGCTCTCCACTTTCCAGACGACAGATTGGCCAGCGTGGGAGATAATAACCATCTCAGGAAGAAGCTACACTGTCCCAATCTACCCTACTTGGGATGTTATTCTTACTTGTCTTTCAGCAATCTTGGCACACCATCCACTCTGCTACACCTGACCACATCACTGGATGCCATCGCCTGCTGGGCCCGCCATCCCTTGATCAGTAACACTCTAGGAGCTCCACAGTGAAAAGTGTGCTCACCTCTTCAGGCCCCTTTGGGCCCTACCAGTCAGTATTGCAGGGGTGTTGGATTATGTGTTAGTTCTGTCCTTCAGGACTTGGATGTGACTATAATAAAATCACCATGCTCTGGAGATCAGTCTTCCAGAAGCAGGCAAGAGGAGAGGAAAGAATGTAAATAAAGAGCCCTGAATACCCAAAAATAAATGATGAATTTGAAAACCACACACCTAAATATTGTATTTTAAAAAATAACACTGCACAGAAAAAGAGAAACCTCTTGACCAAGGCCAGTGTCTCTAAAAAATGAATCCTTTGATGTGATCCCAGAAGTAGAGATAGGAGAGGTAGGAGAGAAGCAGGCAGGGGGACAAAATGGGCAAAAAAAAATCAATGGAAATGAGCAGTAAAGGGAGTAGTAACATGGTAAGAAGAGGTGATGGAGGCAGTGAGAAGGGCCCTTCGGGCCACTGGGAGAACCAGAGCAAATGAGTGGGAAGGGAGAGTGAGGGGCTACTTGGGCTCAATCTTGAAGTCTTTGAGAAGACAGCCTGGACAATCTGTTACTCCCGTGGAGGGCCTGAAAATATATCTCTACTTCACAGCATAGAAAAAATAAATTCCACATGGATTAGGGACTTTAATGTGAAAGACAAAACTTGAAACTTTGGAGAAAAATATGGGATAAAATTTTTATGACTTCAGGGCAGGGAAGGACTTCTTAAACAAGTTATAAAAAGTGGACCACTTACAGGAAAAGATTGATGTTTGGTTTCACCGAAGTTAAGAATTTCTGTTCCTTGAAAGACATCAAGAAAGGAAGGTGGAAAGATAAGCCACCAACCAGAAGAAGGTATTTACAACACGTATAAGTAAAGATGTTGTTCAAAACAGTTACAAGTATAACGTAGGCATCACAAATTAAAATGTGTGTCAACCAAAAACTGCTGTTACAACAGCATCAGTGTACTCCAGCCGATATCACTATATATTACGAAGGATAAACAGCCACACTATCTAAATACACACACACACACACACACACACACACACAACTTGACATTACCTAGCATACTGGGATATGCACAGTATTTCTGCTCTGCTAAAAACCCTGGAAAAATTTTTGCTTGTGTGTACCAGGGCACATGTGCAAAAATGTCCTTTAAAGCATTGACTGTAAGAGAAAAATAGAAACAATTCAAATATCCCTTGATATTAAAATGGATAAATAACTCATGGTATTATATATTTATACAGTGGAAGTTCTCATATGACAGTGAAAATGAATGAACTGTAACTGTATGCATGAGTCTCAACAACGTATCATTGAATGAAAAAGTAAGTCATAGAAGAATCTATACTTCATTCCATTTATGTAAAATAGAAAGCAGTGAAGACCAAATAATAACTCTTTAGAGACATGTGCAAAAAACGGTAAAACTTAAGTCAAGGAATAACTGGGATAGTGCCTAACTCTGGGGAGAACAGCATAGGGAAGGAGTCATTAAGAGCTGGGAGGGGCACACAAAGCAACCCACAAACTGCATGGAAAGACAGGGTGTTCTATTATTATTCAAATATCCATATGTGCTATTATGCAAATATATACACAAATATGCAAATATGCATACATGTACTTTAGAATGTCTACATTTAAAATTGTCCACATTTTATTTTTTTAAAGATTTATTTATTTATTTATTTGACGGGAGGGAGGGGTAGAGGGAAATGGACAGAGTCTTTTAAGCAGACTCTCTACTGAGCAAGGAGCCCTACACAAGGCTCAATCCCATGACCCATGAGATCATGACCTGAACCGAAACCAAGAGCTGGATGCTCAGCAGATTGAGTCACCCAGGTACCCCGAGAATTGTTCGTATTTTGAAAATTAACAAAAGCAAGGGGCTCCTGGGTGATTCAGTGGGCTAAGCGGCTGCCTTCCACTCAGGTTATCATCCCAGTGTCCTGGGATCGAGACCCGCTTTGGGCTCCCTGCTCCGGAGAGCCTGCTTCTCCCTCTCCCTGTGCCTGCCGTTCTACCTGCTTGTGCCCTCTATCTCTCTGTCAAATAAATAAATAAAATATTTTTTTAAAAAGCAACATAAAAAATAAAAGGGTGGTCATAGAAATGTAGATAGAGTAGGAAATATTAGCCTGTAGGTGGATCAGCATAAAAATATGAGCAGTCTACGTAGTCACTGACTTCAGAATACTGACTACCTCTGAGAAGCGGGGGATAACAGGACAGGGGTAGGTACAAAATGGGCTTTGCCTGAATCTGTAAGATCTTCTTTCTTTAATAAATCTAGATTTATATCTAGATTAATGCTTGCTGCATTATTCCCTGCACTTTTCTTTATGTTTTGATTTAAAAAAAAAAAAAAGGAGTTCCTTTAAATAAAAGCCAAAGTGGTTTTGTCCTAGCAATTGAATAGTTAAGTCTCCATGATTTGGAAACCTCACCTATCTGGAATGAGGTAATCAAGAGAACAGGAAGAAGTGGTCCCTGGGTTAAGGGTCTGCTTTCAGCTCAGGTCATGATCCCAGGGTCCTGCTCCCTGCTTCTCCCTCTTGTCCCCCGTCCCTGCTCAGTGCTCACTTGTCTCACTCAGGCTGTCTGTCGCTATCTATCTTTCTCTCTCTCTCTCTCTCTCAAATAAATAAGTAAAATCTTAAAAAAAAAAAAAAGAGAGAGAGAGAGAACAGGAAGAAAGTAACAAAGTGTAGGGAGGTAAAGCGTAGTTCTACAGGGAATCTCGTTTAAATATAAAACATATTTCATCATCCCATACCTAGAGGGCTGAATTTAAATAAAATTACAGTTGATTGAATTTAAGAATTTTGTTTGTTTTACACATATTCTCTTGATTCAGACATGCAAGCAAACATGGACATCATTTAAAAATCTGACTTGCATTATTAGTTAAAATATAGCCCCATTATCTAAACTTTGCTTTATAGCTAATCATTTTTATTATAATTTTGTTATAATTTAAGACTAAAAAGTTTTAAATTTTATTAAAAATTATTTTTTCTATGTTTTACATAAAGAAAATAATTTTTAGCTTTGTGCATTGGGTGATTTTAGTTTTAATGTATGCAACTATATAATAATATTTTTTTAAAGAGTTTATTTATTTATTTGACAGACAGAGATCACAAATAGGCAGAGAGGCAGGCAGAGAGAGAGGAGGAAGCAGGCTCCCTGCTGAGCAGAGAGCCCGATGTGGGGCTCGATCCCAGGACCCTGAGATCATGATCTAAGTGGAAGGCAGAGGCTTTAACCCACTGAGCCACCCAGGCGCCCCACTATAATAATATTTTTAAGGCTAGAATTTCTCCATTTAAAATTAACATTCCCAATTTTATGCAAAAATTTAGCACATTTGTTCAAAACTAACATAATTATTTTTAACTTAATTTAATTTAAATTTCTTGTCTTGAACATTCCATTGCTTTTATGAGACATTTTAAGGTTAAATTATTTTCAATTAACTTGATAAATCTATTAAAAATTTGAAATTAGCTTTAATGCTTAAGTAAGTTTACTTTCCAATAGATGACATTTTTAATCTTTTTGTGTTCAAACATGGAGTAAACTGGCTTAATATAAGACACTCAAATTGCAAATTGATTTATTAAGTATAAAATTAACACTTACTGTGTATCTATTAAAATCAGCTTAAAAATCTGTAAGGCAATTATTTTTGAATTATCATAAATTGAATAAAAACAAGTAGACTCATGCCTAGAAACATCCTTATAATAATGTTTTCACTACCTTGCAAAAATCAGGTAAAGACAAATAAAGCTACTTGTATTGCTCTACTAAACTAGTAGGCTTAAATTCTAGTTTTGATCTAGAACGGGGAAAAAGTTTTAAATGCTCTAAAGAGGGGCACCTGGGTGGCTCGGGTCTGCCTTTGGCTCGGGTCATGATCCCAGGGTCCTGGGATCAAGCCCCACATCAGGCTCTCTGCTCAGCGGGGAGCCTGCTTCCTCCTCTCTCTCTGCCTGCCTCTCTGCCTACCTGTGATTTCTGTCTGTCAAATAAATAAATAAAATCTTAAAAAAAATAAAATAATGATTACCTGGCAACACTTGAAATTCGTTCCTCATATTTTAAAAAAATGCTCTAAAGATTTGAATAAATTCATTTTGAATTTCTGTAAAGTATTAGATTAATACTTTGTAACTGATCTATAACCACCAACATGCTAAAAGCGTATGCTACACCATGAAATACCTCCATTTTAGTGTGCATATGATTTTCTTTTCACATTAACAAGACATAGACCATTTGCAATGGAGTGGCATTGTTATATTTCATTTTTTTACATAGTTTTATGATAAAAAGGCAATGATCACTGTGTTCTCAATTTTCCATTACCAGACAGGTAATTTTACTCCTGCATTCAAGCATTATGTCTCTTCCAGGAGTCTTGAAAAACTATCATATTGTACCTGCCTTTCATTCTTACTAAGTCTGGCATTTGGAAACTCCAGAATATAATGTAAATGAAGCTAATATCAAATGCAGAATCAATTCTCTATAGAAAACGATTGAGATCTGGGACAAGAGAAAGAACGAAGACCTACTGTATGGAAATTAAAACAGCCTCTCAAAAACTCAGCAGTGAAACAGCTCCAATTACATTCCCAGCAGAAACAGCATGAATGGCTCCTGGCTCACAAAGAAAATCAATTCCAGAAGATGTGTTGATTTACATAACTGATATGACTGAAAAATGGGCACAGGGAGAACATAGCTTTCAACACACAAAAAGGCAGGTGAAAATTTGATTTGTACCAGGAGATGTGTAACAGGAGAAAGAGCCCTTCTGAGTGAGCATGCCCACGAAAGGGACATGGGTCTGGAGAGAGGGCAAGCGCAGCTCTGCCCGAGTCCTAGCCTGAGAATGGCTCCAAGAAACCTCCCCCGAAAACAATGCTTTAAGCGGGATTTGATAAGTTTCATAGCGGGCACCCAGAGGTGATCATGAACTTGTAAAGAAAGTCTGTCATTTAGTGCTGGCTTATCACAGTCTCTACACTAGGTGTTATGCAATTTCCCCTTCCTCCAGCAGATTGAAAAAGCGCACTTTGATGTACCTTTTATTAATTTCACTGGCTTTTAAATTGTCTGAACTGTGGATGCCTGCTATAATGTATCAGCCTGCTCATTACAGTTCTTGTCTATTCACAGTTTCCAGAGAATGAGTGAAATAGCCTAGAAATCGAAATATGTACAATTGTTAAATTACCTATTAGGACAGGGACATACATGCAGCGCGCTTGCGATTCCAGGGAAAGGTACAGCTGAGCAGATCCCCTGCATTTTTTGACGTCACACATGCACCCCTACATTTCCAACAATCCCAAGGAGCATATAATGACATTTATAGCACCCTTTTACCCCTATGTTTTAGTTACCCTTTTCCTTGTTTCCTTGATAAGGGGGAAAGGATAAGAGGTGATGGCAATCAGAGTTGGTGAAGACCGCCACTTCCAACGCAGCATTCCTCTCTCTGTCACATATACTGTCATTGGTTGACCCAAAGCCACCACCTCTAACTGCTTCATAAAACCTCGGGATGGGGAGAAGAAGTGCCCACACTTTAGAAATGAAACCAAGCCCTATGTCCATAGACCACATCCTCATAGCATGATAAAGATAGCGCTGCATTATTCTGACTTGGGTTCAAGTCCCAGCCCCAGCACGCACCAGGTGTATGGCCTTAGATAAATTGCCCAGTCTCCCTAAGCCTGGCTTATCCTCCTCCCCAAAAGGCAAAATAACCAACATCCACTTCAGGGTTTCTCAACCTCAGCACTACCGACTTGGGGGATGGCTGATTTCCTGTGGTGGGAGCTATCTTGGTCATCAAGGAGTATTTAGCAATATCTGTGGCTTCTATTCACTTGATGCCAGTAACGTCCCTCCCCCCATCCCCCACCTCATTGTGACAATGAAAATATATCTCTGACATTGCCAGACATCCCCTGGGGGGTGGGGAGTGAACAACTTCACCTTTGGTGGAGAACAATTATGTTGTTTGCTATTTTGATGAGTGAAAGTCAGGCACTTACCTAAAAGCTCTTCCAGTGTTAATTTATTGGTCCCAACAGAGAGGTAGGAACTGCATTATCTGCATTTCCCAGGGCAGAAATGGAAGCACAGAGAAATTTAGTACGGTTCTGGAAGTTACACAGCTTTAGGGGCTGAGCCTGGACAGCAAGCGGGTGTTTGGCTCCAACTGTGTATGCTTCACCTCTACTTTCTATTACCTACTGTCTGTCCCAACGCCAGCCTCCCTGAGCTGTTGGGGACTCTCAGTGACTCAAAGGCTAAAGGCTACTGGCATTGCTGTCGCTGTTGTCACCCTCAGAGGCACCGCTCATCCGTCTGCAAGGCCAGGCTTTCTCCCATAGATTCAGACCCAGCTACTACCCCGCCACACCCCCAGCCTGCGCCTCAGGGGACAGAGGAGGCAGCGATCCTATAGGACCGAGGCCCTCACCCAGAGATTCTGGTTTAATCGGACTGGGGTGAGGCCTGTGTTTTAGGATTTTTTCAAAGCCCCCCACGTGGTTCTAATGTGCAGCCAAGGGTTGAAACCACTGAGCTAAGACATTCTTCCTGCAATAAACTTTCGTTCATTGTTTATTAAGTATTAAAGTTTACTGGATTAAATTGGGGTGTTATTTTATGTCTGTACAAGGTAATTAACCTAAACTTTACTTGGTAAGAATAAGCTGTAATCACTGACAATTGCAAGTGTGCAAAAAGTAATGAATGCAGAAGGGAAGACTTAGAGTTCAGATTTGCTATTTTCATGAATGCCACCCAGAGACTTATCCAATTCTAGGTGACTAGCCCTTGTTCTCCGGGCAGAAACTCAGCAACACTGGACTAAGGGAGTTTACCAGGCTAAAAAAAAAAAAAAAAGAAAGAAAGAAAAGAAAAAGAAATTAAAATAAAGTCCTTAATGTCTAAAAAATAAGGGATTGGCCAAATAACTACAGGTCATATTATGCAACACCATGCTTCCCTCACAGTGATTGTTCAAGGTGAAATAAATATGCTGAAACAGGAAAATACTCACAATATGTTATCCAGTGACAAAATTGGGTTAAAAAAGAGTGTATTCACAAACGCCTGTATTCTTTCTAAGATAAAAATAGATACCCATAGAAAAAATATCTGGAAGGATGTACCCCAAAACATTGAGTGGTAACTGCTAAATGGTGGGATTAAAAATCCTTTTTACTTCTTTTTTGCCTCTTGAGGTCTTTATAAACTTTCTAGAATTACGCATGACTTGTGTCATGAAAAATATAATTAAAAATAAAAATCTAACAGTCCTGTTCTAATCTCCTGTTCATGAAAGCCTCCTTCTGGTCCATAATATGGCAGATGTAGGGCCTCTAACCCCAAACAAAAAGGCTATCCTGGCTGGCTTCAGGCCTCTAGCCTCAGGCCAGTTAAAACTCCTATAGTTTCTTAAATTGACTTTATGCTACAGCTGGTATCAGTCCTTCACAAGTCAGTGAACCAGGGTGTAATCCCTAGCCTGCCCAGTGGGGCCTCCCTGGGATGCGGCCCTCAGCCAGCCAGGGAGCCTTACCCTGTCTCCCCACATGCAGGACCCTACCAGGTGGTTTTGCATGTGCTTTCATTTAGAGACCTCACCTTAGCAGCTGTGCTCCTCCTTAGACCATCTGAGGAGTCAGTCAGACCATCAGGAGTCAGACCTCAGCCTTCTGCATGAGGCTGATTTTGAGCTAGAGTCCAGCTTTGCCTTCCTGTTAGAGGAACTAGTAAAAATGGCTGAAGTCCTGTGTTGCTGGAAGCATTTAGACACACTCGAGATCAGAAAGTGAGCTTTTGCGTCACAGTCTTTTCTTTTGAAAGCAAGTGCCTAATAAAACCATAACGCCAACAAAGAGCTTTGCATGCAATAAATATTTGATGAATGAATAAATGAATGAATGAACAAACAAACATAATCAAAAGCCATCCATGTGGAATAAAAATGAATCTTACCTAGTGTGGGGCAGGCCCCTCAGTGGGCCAGGCTTATCTTTTTTTGCACTTTTCGATTCAGACTTTTTCACAGATGAGTGACACATGACTCCTGTGGTTAGAAGCAATTCACAGACTCTTTGTACCAGAGTTCATACGATAAGCCATGTGAAAATACCTTCTGAATGAAAAAGAAAAAACCCTTTCTCTCACATACATGCTTTTGGGGGATTTTTACATGCTTTTCAGAAGCCATTTTTTATGGTCTGATAGATTAACATGAATTCTGTCGTAATGCTGGTTTAGTCATCACATTCAGGAATTAGAAATATCTTCCGGAAATCATTTACTTCATCCTTAAAACTCCCTGCCCCCCTTCTGGAAATCATTTACTTCATCCTTAAAACTCCCTGCCCCCCTTCTCTGTGAAGAAAACACCTAACATCCTATACTCATGAGGTCTGACTGAATCTCAAAGACCTCTAAGGAAGGAGATGCTATCGTTTTTCTTAGTAACCTTTTCCAAAGTCCCATGTATCAAAGTGAAATTAAGGGATTATTAATTTGATCCCAGGTATCGGGGTTTATAGTTATCCTAATACATTATTATCCTACTGAAAAAACTAAAAATAATTTCTTTAATATAGTCTTTCTAATCTGAGCCAAATTTAAAATTAATCATCTATAATTACCAAACCTAATTTAATTAAAACTAGCTGTTCACCATCTGGTCTTATTTGTATAAATTTAAGAATCTACCATTTCATAAGAAATTCCTCTATTTAACCAATTATGTTAAGCATAATTATTATGTAATTAATCTCAGTTCAAATTACATTTGTTGTCACTTGACAGAGAAGTAATTTATGGGATTAAAAAAAAGCAGTTGACCAACTAATTACTCTGCCAAACTGAGGTCTTTTATCTTGACGTCTCACCATTTTTAAAAAGAAGGTATTTTATAGGAAAACATTCTTTTTGCTATGAGACTAGTTATTGTCAGTGTAAAGTAAACACAAGAAATAGTGTTTGGAATGAATCATCATTATGTTTTGTAGTTTCAAGACCTTTATCTGGATAAATTAGTAAGCAAGGGAATAAATCAGTGGTGGAAACAGGACAGAAATTCTAAAACTAAATGCAGTAAGCCCAGAAGATTCATAAGGAAATAGGAACCAGGTGAGAATGTATATGCCTCCAAAAGCAAGCTTCCTGTGCTATTCTTGATCGCCAGCTACTTTCAGATGCCTGTTTGCCTCTCTGTGATGGGTAAACCTGCTTATAGAAGAGATGAATAGTTACTGATTATGAAAAAGATACCTTTATAAAAAATGCTTATTTCTATGCATTGCCTTTTGAAGACTTCTGAAAAATCAATGATGCTCTCCCAAAGAGTCTGAAGAGTACGTGTTGTTCACCTAAAAGCTTATCAGAGGGAAGGGAGCTTGATCATCCGAGAGGTGAATTTCTGAATAAGAAGAAACAATGTGACAGACAAGACTGCCTTGCTTGAACACCGGCTGGGAAGAGAATCCAGAGAGTAAAGCAGAAAAAAACCAAAAAAACAAAAAACAAAAAAACCTAAACTAAACTAAACTAAACTAAAGCATTTAGGATTCCTGCTGTAGCTGCAACGTTGCACTAAATACATGGGGTCAAAAAGAGAAGGAGGGAAGTAGGAAACCGACATATGTCCAAATCTCAGAAACATTTTGTAGGACAAAGGACGAATTTCTTTCTATAAGCTCAGGAAGAGTCAAGCGTGTGGTGTGGGTCTATTTGTTCCCCATAGTATTTATTTTGTGTTACAAGTTGTGACATATGCACGGGACATTCAAAAGTTGTTAAGGTTCCATAGTAGAAGAGGCCATAAGATAAGAAGGGCTGTAAAAAAATCTTACCAGCCTGATTAAGGAAAGAAGCATGGTGGAGAATTTTTGTAACTTCGGCCCTGATTTTAAGTCTTAAAATTATGAACTACGTCTTAGACAGTAGTTTTATGCCAATTTTCATCTCCTGAACTTGATCATGGTACAAAGAAGTCTTGTTCTTAGGAAATCTACACTAAAGTATTTTGGGGCAAAAGGGGGACTGTTTTTAAAAGTAACTCTCTCTCTCTCTCTCTCTCTCTCTATATATATATATGTAGCATATGTGCCAAATATTTATATGTATATTTGGTAAATATATATAAACATATGCTTATATGTATATATAAATAAATTCATATAAATATATATGAATATATAAATATTTATAAAGGACATATATATTCTATATATAGGATAAATATATTTAAAGCACATGTGCCAAAATGTAAGCCAGGGATGAACCTGAGTGAAGGATATATGAAAGTTCTTTACACAGTTCTTGTCATCATTCTGTAACTTGAAATGATTTCTGAATAAATCTTTAACACATAGAAATGATAACCTCCAAAAGTATTTGGTGTTGAAAAAACTAAAAAGTCAGGATCGGTATATTGGGCTAAATCATGCAAGGTCTGCAGATTCTGTGGATGGAACACTTGCTCTTCCCTCTTTCTCCCACCCAACCCGCATCCCAGCCCAGCTCCGCAGAGTGCGGGGTGGGGGGGGGGGGTGTCCTAACATCTAACATCTAACATCTCTGATAAAACAACTCTAACAATGAAGGTCTACGCCATGAGAAAATTTGATACAAAGAACACAACAGCTGATGCTCTGTCCCTGATGGGAGCAGAAAACGTTCCATTTTTTTCTCTGAACACACATCTCCGCGGTAAAACATAGACCCCCACTTTTCCACCGGCTTCCGTGAAAACCAGATGGCATCTCTCGGATGAAATACTCATGACTACAAAGGTGGCATATGGGTCAGTGCCAAGATGATCACTTACACGGCATCTGCAGATGGTGGTCCACCACATCCTGAGGCAGGAATAATGAGAACAACCACTTCATCATCATCTGAATATCCAAACAAACACCAGGGGAAAGTTAATGAAAACAGCATCGGGGCATGTCCCGGGGGCGGGGGCGGGGGGGTAAGGGGGGTTGTCGGGCTCACCTGAGATGAAATGAGATCTGCAGCAAAACATATGCAAAATATTGAGTTTGGCTTTTAATTGAGAATCAAGGATGATGGATCTAAAAAAGAGTGTTCTGAACAGTAAAGCACTGTTCAGTGCTTTACTGAGAAGGTATTTCTGTCCATGAAGCTTGATAATGAAAACAAATATGTCCCCCAAATAGCGCAGAAGTGAGTAGAAGTTCTCTAAAATGAATAATAGAAGGCTTTCAACGGTACAGGTAGGATGGATTTAATGTACTTTCAGAAACTGAAATGGCGGTTTCCATAACTGTATACAAGTAATGCAAATGGCCAACAGAAAACGTTACTAATTAAGCTTGATCATTACAGCTGATTAGCTTTAGTTCCGAGCGGCAACATGATAAACTAACTGGGGGGCTACCAGGACTATAATAAATGATGGAATTATGCATCTCCCAACTTGCCTGAAATCGCACACCTAAATGCATCTTGATTTCCAGTGCTGTGTATGCGGACCTCCTTATCCACAAGCGATTAACTTAGTTGAGGAGAAAGAATAAAGGGATTATTGGACGGGTAGATGGATGGATAGAAGGATGACTGGCTGCATGATACAGATTTAAAGACGGATGACCTGAACGATAGGGGGAGGCTACAATGGGCGAGTGGAAGGATGAAAGATGGACAGACGAGAGGGTGAAAAGACAGATGGACAGAATGATGAATGCTGTGAAGAAAGGGCATATTGAAATTGAATAAAGGCACAGGTTTCTGATAAATCTGGTTAAGATATTCAACTCACAGGGGTGCCTGGGTGGCTCAGTGGGTTAAAGCCTCTGCCTTCGGCTCAGGTCATGATCCCAGGGTCCTGGGATCGAGCCCCACATCGGGCTCTCTGCTCATCAGGGAGCCTGCTTCCTCCTCTCTCTGCCTGCTTCTCTGCCTACTTGTGATCTCTGTCTGTCAAATAAATAAAATCTTTAAAAAAAAAGATATTCAACTCACAATTCATCAGAAGTTGTATTTAACTAAGGCTGTCTTTGCGCTGAACTGAATTTATATACCAGCTGAAAGGCTAAACCGCTTCGGTTTCCGAGGGAGTTATATATTACTGTGGTGCCTTCCACGCACCAGGATGTTTAAGGGTATATTGTATTCATAACCATGAAGCTATCTTAAGGGTTTTTTGGCCTATGAAAACAAATACGTTACCATCCGTTGAGTCAGGTTCAATATGATTGTTCCTTATAATATCCTGGAAGGATAATTCACATTGTTAAATACATGTATTGCTTTTAATGTCTGGTCCTCCTTTTCCCACTGAGACTGAATCTGTGACTATCTTTTTCTGACTTTTCCTGCCTCACCTTGGCAGGGCCTCCTTCTTAAGATACTTGCTACATAAAATGTTCTGAGAGTCCTCTGTTTTCTCCCTGAGTTTTAAGAACATTCTTTGCTGTTTTCCTTTTTTGTTTGTATGGTTTTCAGGTATAGTTAACATCATACCTGTTAACTTCAAATTTCCAGTTCGAAGTTTAATTTCTTTCAAATGTCAACCCCTCCTCCACCAACCCCAACCCCACACACTACTTTCTATTCCAGAACTCAGCCTACAGAGTTCCATCACTTAAATCCGCCTTTTACGGGCACAATGGGAAGAGCACAGGATTAAGGGTCTGGACACTACAGTTAAATGCATTACTAAATCTTTACTAATGCATTTAACATTTTTTATAATTTACCTGTCACATGTGGATAGCATCAGTTCTTTCATTGAGCTGTTGTGACAAATAAGATAAAGAATTTTCAAATTCTATGAATAAAAGTATGCTAATTTAACGCATTGGCATTTTAAATGTAATTATTATCTGCTTGTATTCCATTCCACTACCTTTCCCCATTTTGATTGAGGAACTGCAGCAGACTCTAACAGGGGCACACAGTGCCTACCACATCATAGGTTCTCAATAAGGATGAGCTTCCCTTCTCCTTCGCTAATAAACATTTAAAGTGTCAACTTTACAATAAACATGGATTAATGGAGTTGGTTGTACTAATTCCCTTAAGATATCCCCTGGCTGCAATTTTTTTTCTCCTGGATTGGAAGCTTCTACCATTTAGACATCACTATAATATCATTCAAACTGAAAATATTGGCTTAGCTATTTCTAATCATACACAT
>PISX010007818.1:49829-65075 GCA_004024625.1 Mellivora capensis
TCTTTTAAAATATTTCTCACCAAAAAAAAAAAAAAAAGTAAAAAAAAAAAGAAAAGAAAAAAAAAGATATTTCTCACCACTTAGACTATTATGGACATCAAAATGGTATCTGTCTTAGATCAGGGATTAACAAGTCTGCTCTTCACTTTAGTATTCTTTCAAAAGCAAAAATATCCCCTCTATTAAAATAACACAAGAATTTGCAGTGAAGGAATATTACAAGGAGAATACTAATTTACAAACTTCCATGTGTCTGTTAGGCCTGTGCCAGGGAAAGGGGTTTCCCACCCTGGAAGTTTCTGAGAGGGAGCAAACATCCTAAGCCCTTTATTTCCTCTGGCCCCTCCCCACATTACCTAGAGTTTCTTGGATCTGTGACAGACATCCCTAATGGCTTTAATCTCCTTATGGAAGAAGAGAGTCCCCAGAGAAGCAGCAGGAGTGGATGGGATTTTACCATGAATCTTACTCTTTTCAATAATTAATTTTCAAGGACTCACCACAATCCAGACAGAAGTATAGGTTGAACAGAAAGGAGATAAGGCCTCAGTATGACATGTGCTGGGTGGGGGGCAGACAGGTTTGCGGACGTTCCAAGCAGCCATATTTCCTTCTGATCATACCCTGGGGACGTGGAGAGGACACAGCCACTATCCAAGGTTCCACAAATCCTTCTTCCCATGTTCCAAGGAGCAGCAAAAGCGTAAATGATCTCCAACCTGTAGTTTACCCTACATGGAGGCACTAGAAAATGGCTAGGGTCCTGGACCAAACTGCGAAAGCCTGACATTTTAGTTACTTTTGGGTAGTCTTTACAGGGTGTGCTGGAGACTTAAGTATCATTTATAGCATTGTTCTGTGGGAAAATAAGCCATGCATTTCAAAAACTAATTTACAAGTGGATTTTAGAACATAGTGCTTGAGCAAACTGAAATTTACTTTTAAAAATAATCCGCATTCAGGATAGAATTAAATAAACCCTTGAGTACGATTATGAACTGATTTGCTATTTCTTCATGTCTGTCAAACTTGTTTTAAGACTTAAGTTTAATTAAAATGCAAACTTTTGGTTCTCAGCACCTCCCTTCTAATTATTACTAAATATTTGCATAGATAATTTAAGATATTTTTAGCTCATGGTACTCTTTGACAGATGGGAAGTTTTTACAATAAGCAGGTGAACTGGGTGATGATTGTTAACTCTGTTTTGTAAGTGAGGAAACTGAGGCTCCATCGGCTTGGCTTGCTGAGGGACTTATAAGTATTAAGTGAATAGAATGAACCCAACCCCAGGTCTGAGGGCAAATCCCATGCAGGCTCTTTCTACAACATCCCACGGCATTGCACAAACCTTCTGATGATGAGGGAGTGAGAGCAATCAAATGGCGCTGTTTGTCTAAAGGAAAGTCCTTGATCACTTTTCCAACCCGAAAACTGTTAGCAGGTTGCTTCATTAACTAGCTGGAAGCCTTCCCCTTTTCTTATAATCAATGCTTGGCTTGCTCTTGTACCACATCCTTCCCTTAGCAATCAGCAGCTTGCCTTTGATGAAGAGCTCGGGCATTTTCTGAAAGCAGAAGTATATTCTCAATAATGAACTACTCAAAATGGCATTTAAACCAAAAACTTGGGATTTTTAAACAGAGGCTTAAAGTCATTTATTTCTCTTTGAGCAATATCCACATCCTTCCCTGGTTACCACTAGGCAAAGAAAATGGAAGGCTTTGCCTCCAGCAAATGTACTTGGAGGTCACTCACAGATCCCAGTGTGAAAACTAGCTGAAACATGACAGACTAAAGTAAATGGATCAGTAGGTACACTGAGTCTCATTAGCATGATTTTGTTTTGGTCCTGAACCTAGTGCTTATTTCATGAATAATCAACCTATCTTGTTCTTAAAAATACTCAAGAAAGGAGACTCTAAGCAATTGTAGTATCCTATGTCATTATTTAATAGATGTTGCCATCAACAAACTCTTCTTTACTACACTTCTCTACAAATAAAACCATACTTCTCATTCTTTTTATGTGAAGTTAGCAGATCAGAAATTCAGAATCCTTTTAAAGAAAGACTTGATATTCTTTTGGTTTGGGGGGTTTGTTTTTAGATTTTATTTATTTATTTGACAGAGACACAGCCAGAGAGGGAACACAAGCAGGAGGAGTGGGAGAGGGAGAAGCAGGAGTCCCCCCTAGCAGGGAGCCTGATGCGGGGATAAATCCCAGGACCCCGGGATCATGACCTGAGCCAGAGACAGACGCTAAGGACTGAGCCATCCAGGCACCCCTTGATATCCCTTTTTAATGTAAGAATCTTTTGTTCTCCTCTCTCTATCTCCACTGACCTTTGTCTAGCATAGAGCAGGCACTCCATAATTGTTGACTGAATGAATGTTAACAGTATTTATTAATTCAGTAAGTATTTATCCATATTATACTAACAATGCATCCCATGGATGATAACGGAGTCAAAAGAACAATAAGAAACTTATTGTCCCAGAAGCTTCTCTGGAGTTTTGACAATGACAGTCAATGAATGTGAGAGACATTGCAAAGCAGAATGACTTGGCAATTGAATCTAGGGGCAAAGAGGGAGAAAGCCAAGATAATCAATCTTCTTGAGCCTGGGCGACTGAGAAGACAGTGATACTAATTGCAGAGTTAGGGAACATAAGATAAGAAGCAGATTTTGTGATGGAGAGGGAATTATGTTTCAAACCCCTTAAGTCTGAGGTACCAGTGGGAAATCCCGGCAGAGTCTAGCAGGCCAGTGTGAGGGTGGAGCCTGGGAAAGAAGTCAGAGTAAGGCCCAGATTTAGGCCTGTCTTCACCTAGGTGTCGGACATCCTGACATCTTGTGAGATACCATGTGAAAGAGTTTCGGGGAGAGATGGAGATGCCCAAGCTAAGGGAGCAGAAGGAGGAGGGAGGCCTAGGGAAGGAGCACACTGTGAGGGGGGAGGAGAAACAGCAGAGCTGAGGACCACAGAAACCAGGGGAAACAACCCTGGTTGTTGCTAGTCACCCATGGCCAACAAGGACATGAGTGAGAAAAATCCACTAGGAAAGAGGCCCCAGCAGCCTTCTGCAGAGCTGTCTCTAGAGATCATGGAAGTCAAGGCAGAAGACTTGGAATCCAGGGTGAGGAAGTGCAAGGGGAACATGACAACTTTGCTCTCAAATAAGTCAGAGATTCAGGGAACAAGATCAAGCCTGTCTCAAAAGTACTATTCCAGAAACCTCAGTCACATCCATCATTTTCAAGGTTTGTGTCTCTAAAGTTCTGATATAATTTTTACTACTTCCTCTTCTTAATTTTTTAAAAGTCTCCTCTTAAAATTCCTATAAATTTCCCTCTTTTCCATTCCATTTCCAGACAATGACCACGTTTTCCATTTCTTCCCTGTTGTATTCTAAAGTTCCTTTCATCCTCTTCAGCCTTACAGTCAAGACATTCTTCTGCCCCTGTTATTTCCCCCATTGAATATTGTGCTCCCCCCCAATCCATGATTTTCTCCTGCTCCAGACTATTTCATGTGAAAGTCTGCCCATCTCTTCAGGGACAGATTCCACTCACAACTATACCCCAACTTCCCTCTGCGCCTGGTTTGTATATTAAAATCAATTCCTGGTATTAGTAGTTTAGCCTACAAGCTCAAGAAAATGGTAAACTTGATTATTGACCTTTGTAATGATTGTATGTGCTTTCTAGACCTTGCAGAAAGAATCACCATACTACTTACTAGGAATAAAATTTAGGCAAACACAACCTCACAAATGCACCAGTGACATCCGTATTTTTTGAATCATCTGACTTTATCTCCTTAAGAATTATTCATAGAAAAATAAGTTACATGGTAGTATCACCTACTTTATAGTGTAACTTTTTATCTATTCTTTAGCAAAAAAAATAAATAAATAAATAAACTAGTAGACTTACTATTTGAGCAAATAGTAATTTATCAGTCTGTCATTGTTGAACTTTGTAGCATGGAGTTTTCCTTCTTTAAAGACAAAGGCCAAAAAAAAAAAAAAAAAAAGAAAGAAAGAAAAGAAAAGGAAAAAAGCATGAATTATGTATAATAGGACCAGAAAGTTTGGGGTCAAATTTCTATAACTATAGGAGTTAATACTTTGAACTTCCGCTTCCTTAAAAAAAGAAATTTGAATTCTGCTTTTAAATAACACTTTCATTTACTATTTTGTCTTTTCTAAGTACTCATGATTTTTCAATTTTCAGTAGATTTTAGGCCAAGACACAGGTAAGGATGGTTAGACATAAACAACCTTGAGATAGTAAAATGATGCTATGGGTAATGAATATAGTATGTTAAAAAGCACACAAAGAATGGAAAGACTATATCCATATTATGTAAATTCAAAATTCTTCTGTAAATGTTGTCCCTGGGGACAATTTCACAAAAGCACCCTCTTCATACTTTGGATTAGCACTTAACAATTGTAAAAGTTGACTTTTCCCTTGTAAATGACTCAAAAATCTTCCTTACTTTCACATCCCTGGAGATAGAAAAATGTTTTATTAAAAAATCAGCTGCAGAATTTATTCCAGACTAATTATGGCTGCAAGACTTTCTGAAGACTAACTTGCAGCTAGGGTTATCGATGGTTCATAGTCTCTTCTTAGCATAAGCTAATGAATTTGAAATAAACCTGGCCCAAAGACGTTAGGAGACAAAGCTCCATTATTACGCAGCTCTAAGCTATCATTTATTCACTGAGAAAAAAAACTCAGGAAGAAGCTTGCCAACAAACCAGATGTCACCATCAGTAGACAATTATGTTCCACGGTTTGGCACCTGGGGCCCACAGTCATCATCCAAGGAGGAAGAGAAATAAAAAGTAGAACATTCTGGTGGACTACAGACTAAAAGATTCTAGATGGCTCATGGGAAAAATGGAGGCTAAAGGGTTGCTCCCTTCCTTCTCAACAGGGAGAGCCCAGGACCCTAACCTGCTCATGTTCTACTCATTGAGGATATCATGATCCTAAGAGATACCTCTGGGCCTTTGAAAGGACTCACACAGGCTGTCACTGAAGCCAAGACATCAGCATTTTGGACAACAGAAGATTTGCCACCTATAAGACATCTTTTGTGGGGAGGGGGTAGACTATCAATGGAATGTAAGATGTTTCCTTCTCTGACAATTTTTTTTTTTTTAATGAAGAGGAGAGCATCTTGATTTGGCATTGGTTTCAGTGAAGTACTGACCAAAACATATGGACGGCATTGCATGAAATACCTTCGTAAAAGCCTGTCTCATCCCATAATTAATCTCTGATTAAGAAACTGGAGATTTATACTGAGAATCTCATCAAGTCCTCTCATAGGTTCAGCCAAGGAAAAGAAAATTAACTTCCTTTTTTGATTGTGTTCCAATGTAGAATAGATGCTTTACTGTCCTCTAACGGCTCCAAGTAAATGCCTAGATGACCTCACATATATTTTTTACTTTTATCTAATCCGAGAAGTAAATGAATAAATGTAAATTGAAAGAATTCATTTTTGGGGTGCCTGGGTGGCTTAATCAGTTAATCATTTGCCTTGGGCTCAGGTTATGATCTCAGGGTCCTAGGATGGAGCCCTGGGTAGGGCTCCCTGCTCAGCGTGGAGTCTGCATTTCCCTCTCCCTCTGCCTCTACCCCAGCTCGTGCTCCCTCTCACTCTCAAATAAATATATAAAATATTTTTTTAAAAAAATAAAGAACTCTTTTTCTTTAAATTTTCGTGAAACACTTCTTGATATGTATTTATATTTATATCAGTTTATCCTTACATGGAAATTGCCCATCTGCTCATATTCAGATAAAAATGAAGGGTTGACTTTAGATTTATTGGTTAAGTTTGTAAGTAAACAGAACAAACCAAATCCTAGTCAAGTGGGAACTACTTTATCTACTTTTCCCAGCCTCTGTGAGTCATCAACTTCTGGATAGCATAAAATAAACTATAATTTAATTTAAGATTTTGCTTTTGTGCCCATCATATATTTCCATAATCAAAAGCAGATTTTTATAAAATCAAGGAAATATTTGTGTTAGTTTTGCATAGTTCTTAATGTTTCATGCAGATAAAGCTAACTGGATCACTTACTTAAACTAGTCGATGAATCCACAAATCATTCTTTTCCACAAATGGACTTCACCATATTTCTTAAACTAGTCTACACTTTGGGCAAGGGACAAGATTTTTCTTTATATATGATATATATAGTGCCAAGCATCTAGTTAGTTAATATAAATATTTTATATAAATATCATATAATTACCATAAATAATACAATTAATAGTACATTAATATATGTCTAAAAACTGTGTTTCCAGAGTTTATCTTTCAGGCTTCCAATACCTATGTGTGTTATTTCATGATGAGGTAGTACATTAGTTCACTTCTGAAAATGACATGCTTTTAATGCAGCAGTTTTCAAATGTTTTTGTTTATGAATTGTTTTATCAAAGGTTAAAAACAAAACAATGGGCCACAAATCTTACTATTACTGCCACCTCCTACCTCCTTTGCCGTCAGCATCTCCCACTGAAACCACCCGTGAGCATTGTTAGAAAGAACATTGCTGGGTGTCTAAACGATACACATGAATTATATCATAAATAATTTTCTAGTTTGCCTCTAATGTGATAAACATTATGATTCTCGGATGGTTATAAACATTAATGCTATCAGCCTGTGTGGCACTCTTGATCGATGGGAAATTCTTTTCTCAGTGACTGGAAACAAGCAAGGAATCAGAAGTCCCCAGTCTTATAGCAGGATTTGCAAGGTCAGGTACAAAGCTTCACCATGCATCTGAGTTCCCTCCATTTACACGGAGAATTGTGATTTCTGCCCCTAATTCACAGCACAGGAATAATGAACTCCATTCTCAGGACTGTGGAGAGCGATGGCCCTTCCTCAGACATGTGTAAATTGAAAAAACATTAGCAGCAAGCTACAAAGCAGTCTTATGCTGAAACCTCCCACACCCCCTATCTACTCCCTCCGACACCTGCCTATCCTATTCTAAAGTGGCAGGGAAAATGCCTGGAGTTAATGGTCACACACACCGCCAGCTCCAGCTGAATGACTCTTGGAATGGATGGAAAAATAAAGACAGAATGGTTTCTCTCCTCCCCAGCTCTAGTGGGAACTCTGTAGCACTCTCTCAAGGTCGAGAGCAGAGAGTATTGAAGTGGGTGGAGAATTTCTGCAAAACACTTCAAGGCCCTTTAAAAACGGAAAAGGACGTACTTTTATAATAGTGTCTTCAGTATTGTAAACTTCTCTGTGAAGTTTCTTGACAGAAATGGTGACTTTGATTGCTATACCTCTGATATACAGTCAAAAGATGGTAGAGAAATATAAAATACAAGAGAAAAATATGATTTAGTCACCAACATCAGCTTTTTAAATATTAGTATCTATACTTTTTGATTTGAGGGATTTCTTCCTTTAGTTTGAAGCTCCATGGTGAATTTCCTCATGTAATTTAAAATCTAAAATATTATTATAATGTCTGTTTCCATACAGTTCAGTATTTTTCAGTAGAGAAGGAAAAATCCAAAGGAAAATTTTAAAAGTCTACATAGAACCATAGTTCAAGGTTTCCTGACATGAGGAAGATGACTTTCTCAATTCTTCGGTTTCTTATACTATAGAATGGAAGTAATTAGGACAAATGAGGGGGATTCTTTACAGTATAGCAGAAAGCAGTAGAAACCAAAAGAACTGGATTTTGCTTCCAGCATTCTCATCTGTTCTCTTTATCCAGTGAGGAAAGCCATATAACCTTTCCAGGACCTAGTTTATTACCCTGTAAAAATAAGTGGCTCATTTTTAATTCATTTGAAAACATTTGTTAGGCATTCACTAGATTGGGACACTGTGTTAGGCTCTGGAAAGAAAAAGCCAAATAAGATGCTTTCTTGGCTTTCAGAGAATATGCAGCCATGCGGGAGGTAACAGCAGCACCATAAAGTACAGGAAAGGAATAGACATTCTCATGGAAAAGTTGGTAGGGAGCCAGGTCAACCAAGAAGACACGTGGGTTGGAGAGGACAGAGAGCGATTTCTGGGGCTAGTAAGTACAGAGTCAAGGCTTAAAAACAGCTAAGACTGGTCAGGAGGAGTGTAATAGAAAAATGAGTTGGAGCATGCCAAAGGACTTTGTAAGCATTAGAAGCAGTAACAGAAAAAGCAAGGAGGTATAAAACACTGTGGCCTGCTAGGAAAACCATAGGGGTTCCACTGTGGCCACAGAGGAAGTTAGGAGCCAGATGGCAAAGCATACTGAGAAGTTTAGGTTGTAGCCTATGGGCATAACATTTCAACACAGTCAAGCAGAGCAGATTCATATTTGGAGTGATAACTCTAGCAACAAACTGAGGAGACGTGAAGAATGAAAAGTGCATGGTCTTGCCTCATCCACAAACAATTCTAAGGAGAAGCTGCCCAACCCACTCCCCACTTTCCGCCTTACCTCTGAACGAAAATCAGCAATATTACATACCATGTGACCCTTTCACTAGGTACACATGATTGGAAAAGGTACAGAAACCTGATCCAAGAGTGGCTGATCATAGGTCTGGTTGAGCTAGTTTGAAATGATGAGCTACATTGCAAACCCACTTGCAAAACTCTGAATGTACTATCATAATTATTCGTGAGGATATAGAGAAAAGGGGAATCCTCAAACACCACAGTAATGTAAATTGGTAAGCCATTCTAAAGACAAGTTGGCAGTATTTAATAAAATTAATTATGCACATACCTAGCAACCCAACTTCTATGTACGTAAAGCAGGAGAGTAGTGTCATTGATAGAGAAATGGAGTATGTGAAGTTGTTTGTTATAACATTTTTCTGGAAGCAGGGAAGTTGGAGGCAATTGGAAGTCTATCATTGTGAAGTGGATGAGTCAATATGATAGACACATACACTGGAAAAGCCTGCAGGAGTCAGAACTAGATGTATATACAGAAACATAAATTTAGAGTGAAAAAAAAAATAGAAAGCAATAATAAAGCATCATTTATATTTCTATCAGAGACACATGCCATCCAAGGACATATATTACACATACTAAAGTCAATACCTTTGAGGCAATGCCTTCAAATTATGGGAAGAGTAAGAAATGAGAAATAAGAAAACAAATTAAAAAAATTAATTTGGCCTTGCATAGGCAAAGTATAGCATGTTCTAAGTATAATTAACTCAATTCCATACACTTGAGGTTAGGGGGGAAAAAAGGTGAAATATGAGTTTAAAGAGTCATAGTCGCCCTTAGAACCAAGAAATAAGGCAAGAATTTGCATTTTTAATGATTTAGGAAAGGGGCGTGGCTATTATGGGCAATCAGAATGAAGATCTGCAAATTTTCTAACTCTTACTTCTAGCCTACGAAGGTTTCTTAATTGTAGAACCACCCTCTAGCTCCTGTCTCCTTGAGGTTTAACTTTGTTGTAACTTCTTTTTCCTGAGCTATGAGTAGTCCTCTGTTCCTCTTCTCAAAAGAGCCAAAATAAAAACAAGAAAAGTGCACAAACATGGCTGGGGCAAGATTACCTGTCAGGATTTTGCTGACGATCCAAGGAAGACATACAGATTTGGGGATCAACAGGTTACAGAAGATTATTGAAGTCCTCTAAAAGCGAGGAAGATCATGGTTATAAATGTAGAGAAGAAGAGACAATAGTCTTTTAAGGATTGTGTAAAGAGAGAGAAGCCAGCAAAAGAGACTGAAAGGGAATAGCTTGGAGAGGGAGAAGAACCAAGAAGGAACACCATTATGAAAACCAAGAAAGAGAAAACGGGTAGTCAATTTTGTTGACTGCAAAGCCATCGAGTGTGTTAACAAGAGAAAAGGTTCTGTTGATCTTCCAACAGTAAGATAATAGTGGCCTTTTCAGGAGTAGTGTTTGTGTTGTGGTAGTGGCAGGAGTCTGTTACCCCCCAGTTCAGGGAATCATGTATAAATCGGGTGCTACTCAGGCCAACTCCTGGGCTGAAATTGGCTTCCCTGACCCAAAGAACAAAATCTAGGCCTCAAGCTTTCCTGTAATGACATAAGGAAAAAAGTAACAGACTAAATAAAACTTAATGGGGTTAAATAAAATAAAGATACTTGAAACAAAAATAAAGTCAGAATTATTGTGGGTGTGACCAGGAAGTAAAGCATTTGAGACAATAAATGTGGACCGTCCATCATAAGATTGGGCTGGGGAAGTTGCACTTGACCTCTTAAGTCTCTTCCAATTCTAATAGCGAATGATGATAGCTCATAAATTATAGTTCACAACTACAAAAGCAACCTTAAATATGTTAAGAACTGGGGCGCCTGGGTGACTCAGTGAGTTAAAGCTTCTGCCTTCAGCTCAGGTCATGATCTCAGGGTCCTGGGATCGAGCCCCGCGTCAGGCTCCCTGCTCAGCGAGGAACCTGTTTCCCCCTCTCTCTCTCTGTCTGCCTCTGCCTACTTGTGATCTCTCTCTGTCAAATAAATAAATAAATAAATAAATAACATCTTTTAAAAATATGTTAAGAACTAAAACAGCAATTTACTGCTCTATGTCAAGATGCTTATTGTGAAAGGAACACACACTCTGTAAATTTAAGCAACACAAAAATACATAAAGTAAAAATTTAAGTTCTCACTTCCTCCTGTATCCCACCCTTCCCTCACTCCCCAGGTAACCCATATTTTCTAGGCACACACAAACCTTTATAGATATGTGCATTATTTTTTAAGAAAGGGTATCTCTCCACTAAAAAATGTAGTTATGTATAGGCATGAGTGATACGAAAAATACTTTTAAATCAGCATGATGAGGCAGGCACAGACTAATTGGAATAGGTGCTGTGGGAAGTAGGTAGGCAACCTGGTGTGCCATATTCTTTTTTAACCTGTCTCAGCAGAGGTGCTAGGCTTGTGGCTTGGGGGTGAGAGCTGCGCTCAGGGTCCAGCCATCGAGATCCCTCCACGGGAACTTTCTTCCATGGGGTTTGAACATGTTTCTGGCTGCAGATTCTTCCAGCTTCACTCTTCGGTTCTCTGAGATTTTTCCATGTCGTGCACAATAAGCTTCAATAAATTCCCTTGCTATGTAATTAACCTATGCAGCTCGTTTTTGTAAGCAGAATCAGAGGTATTTTAGGAGAATTAAAAGCCAGATTCTCATCTTCTCTACATCAAGGGTTTTGAGAGCCAGCAAACTTTGTGATCTGTGGCCATCTGCAAGAAAGTGACCAAGTTTGTGGGATTTGTACTTCTCTTTTCCACATAAAGAGTCTGCATCTGGCAGCTGTTGATGGTCAGACCCTAGGTGAAGACTGATCTATGATCAGGACAGCTATTTTGAACAACACAATTTCTCTCCTTGAGCTTTAAGAAATATAAAATATATGGATTGCCTTATTTTAGATTTGTCTTTTGTAATTTAAAAAGAAAAAGTAATCAAGAGAAAAAGAAAGTAGAATCTTAATTTGCATATATCTGCTCTGGAGGAAAAACAGACTCTTTTTTCATGTTACATCAGCAAAAGGCATCAGGACACAGTGTTTTCGAATTACTGCTTCAGGTCCTGATTATTTTTTTAAGTTTCCCTGAAATATTAGTTAAAGAAAAAAATGAAGAAGGAAAATTCATGATTTTTTCTCAAAGATGCCCACTATGCATATCTTCGTGTTAAGAAAATAAACTTTTACATTTTTGATGTAATGTCATAAACTGAGAATTGTCCTCTATATGAAGAAAAAAGGAAAGGAATATTCCAAGTGAAGAAATATATTTTGTATGTTCCTTGTCTTTGCTTTTGATATATGCGTAACTGTATCACATTCTAGGAGCAGCTAATTTCCATATAAAGTGTAGCTACTTTCAATTTTACTATGTCTTGTCTGCAGTAGAAGCTTTGATTTGTGTGCCCTAGGCTAGATCAGAGCAATGCATAATTTTCTTTAAGTTCCTTCTGTGCTGCACAATCAGTGGATTCCAGCACCGATTATAACATGGATATTTAGAAAGACATTACTAAAAAGGGAAAAACATAAGAGAAATGGCATCAAGAAGGTTAGCAAATCAAAGAAAAATTATCAGAGAGAACCTGATGGCAATCCTCCTGAATGGTACGCATTGGGCATATAGGCTCACACGAATCTTGGTCTGTTTGGTGATTATAATGGCTACTTCAAACCTAATAGCAGAAGGGAAATTTGACAGTCATATCAAAGCCCCTGCCACCATTCGGTCCTTATGCAATGGTCCTTATGCAATGGCTACTAAATGCCAGTAAGGGTTTTCTTAGTGAAGCTGGATATGGGATGCACAGGGAACCCTCTGGTTCATGCAATGTGTGGCTTGTGCAATAGCATAAGAATTCACCCCCCAAGTATTTCCTAAGGGCCTTATTTTACTCAATTTGCTTCTTCGGTTCCCTTTGAAGATGTGTGCTTTTGAAGTAGATTAAGGACTTCTATTACCTGAAGGGATAAAATCAACTAGCTACACAGTATCAGCCCATGCCATAACCTAAAGACTTTTTCTGATTACCATTTAAGGGAAAGAGCTCCAAACGGGGGATCAGGAGTTCTGAATTCTAGTCCAAGCTCTGTGGCAATGCGCCTCTGAGCTAATCACTTATCTTCTTTGGGTCTTAGTTTCTTCATCTCTAAGATGAGGCCATGGCCATGAAGATCTCTTAGAGTTTGGAAATCCTGACTTTGAGAATAGATTGTCATCACCCTTTTAACTTAGCACCCTGAAGGAACAGGAATCGGACGAGTTCAATTTTGGTGGATTTGGGGATGAGAGAGAGAGACCAAAGGTGAGTCATTCTTGGACCAGAAGTGAGTAGAGATTTGTTAGGGAAGAGACATAAACAGAGAAAAAATTAAAATTGGGGAATAAAGCAAACTTCCCTTGCTTCTGCACTTTGAGTCATTAGATATATTTTTAGGTGTTTTTCCTTTCTGATAACATTAAAAACATTGAAATCTGATTGCTTTCCTTTTTTAAAAAGATCTTTATTGGGTTGGATTTTATTAATATTATTATAAAAGTAAAAAAGGAACCATGTGCTCCCATTCTGATTATTGCACTCTCTACAAGATAATCCTTATTAACAGTTTGGAGTTTCTTCTTACAGCCTTTTTTCATGCCTACACAATATGCAAGGAGATTTGGTGTTCATATATCTCTGACACATTTTAGTGAGCTTGCCCACAGGAGAGATTCCGGAAGGTGAAGGCTAGGCACAGACACTCTAAAGCATGCTGGCTATTACCTGCCTTAGTTGGGTTCCCACAGAGCTCAAGACAATGCTTACATGTTAATACCATCTGAGAATCGTAATCCCAGGAATGAAAGAAGGGGGGTGAAGAGGGCAAGGAGGGAGAGCCCATGCTACATTGTCTTATTGAGTTAGCCACTGTGTCAGACAGCTGTAGCTTAAATCCAGAAATTTCTGAGTAGCCACAGGAAATGTATTTCAGGACCATCCATTTGGGCAGGGGGTAAGGAGAAGGAGAGTGGGAAAGGGAGAAACATTTATTGATGGTTCCATCCCTCACTGGTCAGAGATTTGCCTGATGGGATGTGCCCTCCCCAGCACCTCTGGTTTGCTGTGTTTTGACCCTTGTGTACTTTCCTCAAGAGTCCCTAGTTGTGGGTCATCTGAGAAGTCCCGGGGTGGGATAAGAGATAGGTCAACTTGCACCTGTATGAAGCCCATCTGAGCCCACACCGAGTCACCACAGCTGGGATTTGAATAAGGTACAGAGGAAGTTAAGAAGACTTGAAGTGTACATAAAAGGTTTCAGACCTACCACCAAACTGTCACACCAAATCGTACACATTTACACTTCCACCAATCATGTAGAAGTGTTCATCCCTCTAACAAAAGTGGATCTTGTCAATTATTCTTGCTGCTGGATATACATTGGTATTAATTCCTTCTATTTTTCATTTCTGTATATTTGAGGTTGAATATCTGTGCATATGTTCATTAGTCTTTGTATTTTGTTTTCTGTGAATGATCTATAATATTCTTTGCTTTTTTTCTCTTGGGTTGTTTTTCTAGGCTTGCTTTCTTTCTTCTTTCTTTCTTTCTAAATATTTTGTTTATTTATTTGATTGAAGAGCACAAGCAGAGAGAACAGCAGAGGCAGAGAGAGAAGAAGGCTCCCCACTGAGCAGAGATCCCAATGTGGGGCTCGATCCAGAACCCTGAGATCATGACCTGAGTGGAAGACAAATGCTTAAAGGACTGAGCCACCCAGGTAATCCAAGGCTTCATTTTTTTAAACCAAGAAGATTACTTTATGAAGCTCATTTTCATGGAGATTGGTAAGTCCTCTCCCTTAAAATCTAAAATACAAATACACTGCTTCCCATTTGCCCAATTTCCAGCAGTTAATATGCACTGATTACAGTACTAAATCACATACACATTCTTTGTATTAGCAAAGTCACTACTACATTTTTTCCATCCTAGAATAAAATACATCATATTTCATATGTAATAACAGATGTGGTTTTTATTTAAGGATGAATGTATTCACTTACAAATGCTTTCCAGAACAAAGTCCCAGTTTTAAGCTCCTCTTTACATTCTTTGTTCCTTAAGGTAATGATTGCACATCCTTTTTTTTTCCTGGCAGAAAAATCTATTATCCTGTCATAGTCCAACTCCACTCCTATTTGCTACTTGTTAAATGGCTTCTGAAAGAATACAAGGACTTTTCTATAACCTGCTCATGATTTCACTTCAGACCTAATAGTGCAACTGCCACATGTGATCTTGTCATTCAGTTATCAAGCAACCAAGCAAGGTCTTCTTGGTTTTATCCCTCGTTCTACAAACCTGGCTTTCTGTTCTCGTCTGCCATTTCCATTGTCGTAGTAAAGCATTAAGTACCTGGAGTTTCAAGTGAATTGCACTCATTGCACTAAGATTATAAAAGATAAAAACACAAGAAGTCAACATAGGATTTTATAAACTGTGTATGTGTAATTGTAGAAATATTCTAAGATGAAACTGATTTCCTCACTAGGGGTTACATCAAAACACTAGAGTGGGTAATTGTTCAGGTACCATTTTATTTATTTTTATTTATTTATTTATTTTAATTTCTTTTCAGCGTAACAGAATTCATAGTTTTTGCACCACACCCAGTGCTCCATGCAATACGTGCCCTCCATAATAGCCACCACCTGGCTCCCCCAACCTCCCCCCCA